>JASDQU010374778.1:0-12131 GCA_032191745.1 Picea mariana | reverse complement strand
ACCAAAGTTTTATCCATAACAATAGCCCTGACCAGAATTTACAGATTATAGTCTATCAGATATCCATTTATGTAACATTCATCCAGAGAAGGGACATAAATAACATATCTAAAATAATACGTTGAAAGACAAAGGGAACATCCATGTTCCTCCCAACCGTAGGACAGGGCAGCCAAATCACTTGTCCAGTTCACCCCCTAGCCTGACCATGAATCCATGAGGGATAACTTAGAACTCCTTCCCAGCAATGTCGTTCAACTTCAGCGCTCTACTTCTTGCCTCACACTCAACAAGTAGTGTTCATAACAGCAAGCAATAGATCCTCTTTTCGCCAACATATTAGGCAGCGTCCTGCCTCCTCACATATGCTATTTATCCAACAATAGTTTTGCCTAGGTATTTTTCCCTCCCTTGGGAATTTTCGTAGCTTTCTAAATCCCTAATTTTCAGGGGCTGCCAATGGACAAATATCTGATTTTCCACTTGTAACAATCATCCGAGAGGTAGTTCCAACATGTTCCCCACTCATGGAGTCATGGTCAACTGATTTTAACGTGGTTGTTCCATTTGTCTTCCTACAATAAATATAAAATTTTGTTTTCATACAAGTGTCATAGTCAAATAGTTAGTTGGGTCAAATCAGATCTCTGCCCAACAATCATAATAATTAATTACAATTTATCAAATTTGAAATTTGGAATTTCCATAAATGGCAAAAATTTTCCCAAATTCGAAATTACCAAAAACGGAAATAACTCTCTAACAATTTTCAAATTTCAAAAATACATTATTTTTGGGGATGTCACATCCTTTCCCCCTTCAATAAAACATTGTCCTCAGTGTTCGTTCCTTTCTTGGAACATGATTGGATGAGATTTACGCAAGTCTCCCTCCAACTCCCAAGTGGCCTCCTTAGGACTAAAGTTCTTCCATTGCACCTTTACCTGAAGGACGACTGTATTCCAAAGTGATATTTCTCTCCGATCTAGAATGCACAGGGGTTCCACCTGGAACTCACCTTCTGGTTCCACCTGCACCAAGTTCCAATCGATCATGTGAGTAGGATCATGAACATAATTTTTCAACAAAGAAACATGAAATATGTTATGAATTTTTAGATTAGCTGGAAGTGCAAGTTGGTATGCTACGGGTCCAATTCGAGCTAGTATCTCGAAGGGTCCACAAAACCTGGGTGCCAACTTGGCATAGTTCCCGATTTTTAGTGAACTCTTTCGGGCTTTGAATTTTAAGTAAACATGATCTCCCACTTGAAAATCCAAGTGTCTTCTCTTCTGGTCTACATAACTTTTATTTATGTCCTGTGCCACTTTCAAGTTCTGTCGTACCTATATTACAGTGATTTCCATTTCTTGGATCATCTCTAGTCCAACCATAAGTCTGTCAACTGGGTTGTCCCAGCTAATTGGAGTCATACACTTTCTGCCATACAGTATTTTGAAGGGGCTTAACTTAGTCGAAGTCTGGTACCCATTATTATATGAAAATTCTACCAGGTGTACATAGTCTTCCCACTTGCTTGGTTTTGTTCTTACATACATGTGGAGCATATCCTCCATGATTTGGCTCATTCTTTCAGTTTGTCCATCCGTTTGTGGATGATAACGCGTACTGAAATTTAAATTGGTATTTAGCCCTGCAAATAATTCTTTCCAAAAAGCAGATGTAAATTTTACGTCTCTATCCGAAATCACCATTTTAACAATACCTTGCAGTCTAAAAAATTCTTTCATAAATATTTCAGTGATATTTATATCTTTAAAAGTAGACTTTACCGGAATAAAGTGTGCAGACTTGCTGAGTTTATCGATTACAACCATAATAGAGTCATTATGTTTCTTAGTTTTTGGAAAACCTGTAATAAAGTCTAGCAAAATGGTCTCCGATTTCCATTGAGGTATTGACAATGGTTGTAGTAGGTTGGCTGGGTGTTGGTGTTCGGCCTTAACCTGTTGACAATCTTGGAACCTAGCCAAGTACTCTATTGTTTATCCCTTCATGTTAGGCCAGAAAAATAGTTTTCTAAGTGTTGTTATCATTTTCGGGTATCCTGGATGACCAGAATATGGTTTCTTATGCACTTCATCCAAAATTGTTATCTTTACTTCTACCAAATCTGGTATGTAAAGTCTGTTCTTAAATTGTAAAAATCCATTTTTATCGATACTCAACTCTGGTTTTTCTGAGTTTGTTGTAGTGTTCTGTAATTTTGCCACTAACTTCATCTAGTTTTCGTCGTTAATACCTATTGTCCTTATTCTCTGTTCCAGATCACTTTCTGCTCTACTGACATTTATTTTGAATAACTCATGGACTCTTCTGCTTAAAGCATCTGCTACCTTATTTTCCTTACCCTTGATATGTCTTACCTCAAAGTCGAATTCACTTAAGAAGGCTAGCCATCTTGCTTTCCTTGCATTAAGGTCAAACTGACTAAAAAAATATTTCACACCGCTATTATCTGTTAGTAATAGAACTTTTCTTTCCATTATGTAGTGTCACCACATTTTTAAGGCTTGTATTACCACTGCTAATTCTAAGTCATGAGTGACGTAGTTTTGCTCATGTTCTTTTAATTTTCGAGACTCATAACAAATCAGGTGTCCTTCCTGAGTTAGGACACCACCTAGTCCTTCTTTACTCGCATCAACACAGACAGTAAAGTCTTTATTTGGGTCTACTACCTTCAAGATGGGTGTCGTTGTCAATAATTCCTTCAGCTTGTTAAAACTATCTTGACACTTCTGTGACCAATTAAACTTGGTCCCTTTCTTTTGTAATGACATGATAGGGTAGGCTATTTTGGAAAACCCTCTATAAATATACGAAAATATCCGGTGATTCCCATGAATGACCTGATATCTGCTACATCCTTAGGTACCGGCCATTCCATGATGGCTTTTATTTTCTCAGGGTTGACTGCAATGCCTTCTGCTAAAATTACATGTCCTAGGTATTGTATTTTGCTTTGATAAAAATCACAGTTATCAAATTTGGCATACAGTTTGTGTTTCCTCGAAGTTTGCAGAAATATTCTTAAGTGTTATTCATGTTCTTCCTTCGTTTTAGAATAGACCAGAATATCGTCGATAAATACTAGTACGAACTTGTCTAAGTACTGACTGAAAATACTGTTCATCATGCACATAAATGTGGCTGGTGCCTTAGTGAGTCCGAAAGGTATGGCTATGAATTCGTAGTGTCCATATCTTGTCCAAAAGGCTATTTTGTTTATGTCCTCATCTTTTATTCTAACTTGATGATAACCGTATCTTAAATCCAACTTTGAAAAGATCTTGGCCCCACCTACTTTATCGAACAGATCATTTATCCTAGGCAAGGGGTATTTGTTATTAATAGTCATTTTGTTCAATTGTGTGTAATCGATACATAGTCTTAGAGTACCTTCTTTCTTTTTCAGAAAGAGGACTGGTGCTCCCCATGGTGAAACACACAGTCTATTATACTCTTTGTCCAATTATTCTTGTAGCTGAATTTTCAGTTCTATCAATTCCGGCAAACTCGTCCGATAAGGTTCTTTAGAGGTAGGGGTTGAACTAGGTAGCAGGTCTATAGAAAAGTCTATTTCCCTTCTAGGGGGTAATTCAGGTATTTCATCAATAAACACGTCTCAAAAATTACATAAAACTACAAAGTCTTCCAAGTTAGGTTTGTCTTCCTTTTCTAACAGGTTTGTTACTTGGATGGCATAAAATTGACATCCCTTTCTCATACATTTCTTGAATTGCATCGCTGAAACTTGTCTAACTAATATAGGTTTTGGTATACCTTGGGTTGTTCTAGTAGTTTCATAATCGTCTTTATAGTTAAGTGTCTTTGTATAACAATCTGGTACTGCTTTGTACTTTTCCAACCAATCCATTCCGGTAATCATATCATAGGATCCTAGTGGTAGGATGCTCAGGTTTGTTCTTATGTTTTGACCATCTAAGCTGAAATCAAAATCAAAAATAAAGTCAACTACTTTCCTTTTAGTTCTTGTATCTAGTTGTACTAGCCATGATTTTGCGTGCTTCGGTTTCTTAAGTTTATTTGACTCTACTACACCAGGAGTAATATAACTTAACGTAGCTCCAGGGTCAATTAAAACAAAAATTCAAGTGTTATTGATTTTACCTTTGATTTCTACCACAGAGGACTGGTGGTCAGCTTGTCGACCATCTATGGTAGCATTTATCTGATGCAGGCTTCTACCCACATCACCCACCGTCGATGCTTCCTGTAAACTATGAACAGTAGTTCTCTTTGCTGAAATTAAACGTGGACAGTTCCTCCTTAGACGAGGTTCTTCACATTCCCAACACTTTAATGGTTCGTGGGGGTTGTCCCCAAACTTCTTCATTCCCAGCTTTATTGGTCTACTGCTGCCTTGTGTATTCGAATGGTTGGAGTGGAAATATTTTCTCAAAAAGATTTTTGTTGCATTCTGATAAGGAGTTGGATGCTATCCTTTCTTCCATTGGTTCATTCAATCTTGTTTCTTATCCTTCCAGGCTTTGAGGAATGTTGTCTGTTGTTTGTACTAGTTGTAGCAAATTCGTGCTTTCCTGAATACTTCACTCAAGGACATGGGGTTGTCAAACTCAATTCTATCCCTGTAGGACTATGGTAAACATATAAGAATCATTGGATTTTTACCTTATTCTCCCAGATGTAAGGTATGAATCGTAGTAATTCCAGGAATTTGTTTATAAGGTCCTCCATTGTCATCCGTCCAAGTTGTAACTCGTAAAATTCTTTCGTTTTCCTTTCATAGTACCTTTCAGATAGGTATTGTTTCTTGAAATATTTCTTAAAGTTAGACCATTCCATCTATTTCTCCTTTAGGCCCTTGGCCAATTTCAGGTCTTGCCACCAAATGTTGGCCTTCCCTTTCAGATTGTAAATGGCCATTCTGACCTTCATATTGTTGGAATAGTTATATATCTGGAAGTATTTTTTGATGTCCAGTAACCATACCTCAACTTCTTCTCCTATTTTGGATTCTCCATCACAGGTAGATGGTTTAATTTTCTTGAATTATCCTTCAAGGTGGTCTACTTGTTTTCTCTTTCTATCTATTTTTGTTCTGTTCTCAGTTGAAGGTGTACCTTCATACGAACTATCTCTTTTTTTTGCTTCAAACCCAGAGTTCTTAGAGGCCCTTTTGTTGACTTCTTCTTCATTGTTATCGTCCTTGGGGCTTTTCTTTATCACTATGTTACGCAATAGGACTTCATTTATCTCTTGTTGTTCCTGTTGTGCTTTCTTGAGTTTCTCATTATCGGCTTTGAAAACCTGCAGTTCAAAAATAAAATTCCTCATTGTTTATAGCACTTTTGTAGGTGAGCTTCCATCACTATTTTTGTTCCAGATTTCCTTCAATTTTGATTTCTGCATTGTCTTGAGATGCCATAATTAACAAAAAACAGAAGGGATTTCTCTTTGTAACAATAAGGGTTTATTAGTTTTTCATAAATTGAAATATATGCTAGGCAACTAATGTGGTCATGTTTAGGTCCAGTGTTGTGACCTTTTCTCTAATACCATATGTAATGTACCTCTAATTTGACATAAAAAAAATAAAATTCTAAGGGGTATTAACCTCCCTTTTCGCTTACAAAACTTCATAATGAAGGAGTAGTAATGTTCATTATGATTATAGATTTAGTTTCTTCCATTTTAAGGTAACAATCAACTTTATAAAGGATCTCTCTCTCTATATATTTTTTGGTACATTTCTTCAACACATATATTGTACCCATAGATATTAATTACATAATTATATATCCAACTATACCATAATATACATTTAGGACTTGATTCCTAACATTCCCATCTTAAAATTAAGCTCGCACGCAAACCTATACCATTGAATCTGTACCCTAAAGGATCCTTTCCCAAGTTATGAAAATTTTCCATCGTGTTCCACCTAACTCATAATAATCTAGTTACACCTAGATATCATGGTACTTACTTTAAGCTAACACTAACACTTAGGGATTAAGAATTTTAGCATAAGGGACAGGATTATGAATTCGGTGGAACACAAACTAGCCAGAAGTATACAGGTAGCTAATGGGCTAGGATTAAAGGTCCAAGTCATAACCAAAGCGACCAAAGGGCATGGTCTAAACCTTACTCATTTGTATTTAAAATCCCCATAATTGAGCATTTAAGTAGAGTGGCAGGAGCATACTGGAAAGACTTAAAGACCCCCCTACAATATTAATTAGATGGTTGGTGGCGTACTCCCAAGGTTAATGTTCGGTCTCTGTGCCCATCGTGCTATCACCACCTCATGTCGATCAAATGGCCTTGGCCCATGTTCTTTACTCATCCATAACTAGGACCATCGGGAACATTTTGTTTCCAGTATTCTTTCTTGGTCACATCCTAGTCTTGTGTAAATCTAGGATTCAGACACACGACCTATGTGATTCTCGGCCCAAATGAACAGTTCGCCATGGAAATACTAGACTCTTTTCAATAATCGAGTGCATCTAGAGACCTTGGTGGTAGACTTTGAAAGGTAAGCGTTCTCTATACTCGTTACTTCATTAACCTATGAAGTTGCCTTGTCTAGAAGAATAAGGATTTTAACTGTATCTTTCAGACTGTTTGAAAACCTTGGTAAAGGCTTAACACTTGTTTGTAAGGTTCTGGGTTGAGGATTCGATTAAGGTCGACCCTATCATTTCATAATTTCTTTTCTTTCTTCCTCTATGAAGACTCCCCTTTAAATCATGAGTGGTTTAATATATGAAGGGGGTTCTCTATGTATTAGCATTCTGACCAAAACTGTAACTCCATGCTTAAATAAAAGAGAATCATCAGTTGTTTTCTACTGGTTGTTATTGGGTTTACGATATGACCAAATCGTATTTTTCAAGGTGTTGAGTCTTTATTGTTTCCTGACCCTCTTTAGATATTTTCTGTAATATAACTTGGTTTCTCTTTACTATTCAGAGATTAGGGTTATTCTATGAGCGTTACATGATACTTGGCTTCTCATTATCTCGAATTTTATTAACTCTCTTGTTTGGTTTATCATCGTCTGTCGTTCGGACATAATGATTATTACAAGGCAAGAGTGAAGTCTCATATTTTCACAGTTCAGTCATTTCATATTATTTAGGTAGAGTAGGATCTCTGTATGGGTTTAAGTCATTTTTTTAAAATTTGCAGTTCCTTAATAATTTGTTAATGAATTGTTTGCATTCATCTAATGATGGGACCTCCTGATTTTTTGCGAGGTACCCATCAGTTTGACCTCGACCCACCTTCCCCTCCATTTTATGGGTGCCCTCCTCAATCGCGCGATGATCCGTCTAACTCCAACCGTAAGTTAAGTATTGATTCATATTCAAGTTTTTTGTAGCATAAGGGTTGATTCGATTTTCTTTAATCTAGTCTGTTTTAGAGTTCCAATGTTTTCTCATTCTCTTACTATTGTTCTTCCTCGCAGGGATTGCGTACTCACATGTATTCAAATTGGAGTCATGCCATGAAAAGAAAAAAGGTAAACAGGTTCTAATTTAGTGCTTCAATTTTCTTACGGCCTCCACTGAGTACTTCGATTCAGCTATAATCATCGTGGGTAGAGATGCCAGACCTTTATGGCGCACAATTTAATTTTTGTACTTGGTTTTTTTATTTAACGGAGGATCCCTAAGGGTTGTATCCTTAACTTTGTAACGAATAACTTTGAAGTCAACCTCACTGTAAGAGACCAATCGATCCATTCCTATTGGCACACAGTGTAAGATATAATTTAGGGTTTTTAGACTCGATACAAGGTCTTGGTTATTTCCAAATATGCGAATGCTTTTATAATTAAATTTCCAGGTTGTGCATCTATGGTATTTCCAAGATTGTACATATTGTTTTAAATTTCCAGGGTTTGTCATCGGAATCAAAATTTTTAATTATCTCTTCCTTTTCATTGTTGTTAGGCTATTATACTTCTGGTCAATGGGTTTATCATGTTTCCAGAAAAATGTACAATCTGTTTACGGGATCCCCAGATAGTCTTTGATTTCGTTGGCCCTCGCACCTCTAATGTTTAATCACAGATCTCTGTGGGTGTTGACCTTTTGAATTTTTAATTCCAAAACTTTATGTATGGTCACTAGATCTAATCGCCCCCTTTTATCATGAATACTCACAAATATATATTTATATACAATAGTTTTATTGAAAAATAATCTCCTACAATTCGCATGCTTGATATATATATATATATATATATCAAGCATGCGAATTGTAGGAGATTATTTTTCAATAAAACTATATATATATATATATAGTTTTATTGAAAAATAATCTTTAATTTACACTTCTATATGTATGTGTATACAGATCTCAAATTTCCACCATACATAACTTTTATTGGAATTCTAGTTCAATAACTACATGAAAGATTTCTCGCTTAATATTGTGGTTCTGCATAAAGTTACTTATATAATCATAAGCATAATTATATATGTCTCTGTGATTCGATTCCATCCACATTTTGCTTGTAGCTAATCTTTTGTCAATAAATACGATTATAAGGTGGGTTTCATTCTACAGTTTTTATCTCATCATATTAGGAATTAAATCTACAGAACTAATATATCTTTTCAAATGGTATGCTCAATAAAAAAACATTCACCCAAAATTAATCTAGAAGTTTCCTTTGATCGAATATAGAGTTTAGCAACATTCAACCATATTTTTATCCATAACAATAGCCCTAAATAGAATTTACAGATTGTAGTCTATCAGATATCCATTTATATAACATTCATCCAAAGAATGGACAGAAATAACATATCTGAAATAATACGCTAAAAGACAAAGGGAACAACCACGTTCCTCCCAACCGTAGAACAGGGCAGCCAAATCACTTGCCTGGTTCACCCCCTAGCCTGACCATGAATCCATGAGAGATAACTCGAAACTCCTTCCCAGCAATGTCGTTCAACTTCATTGCTCTGCTTCTTGCCTCACACTCAGCAATAGTGTTCATAAAATCAAGCAATAGATCCTCTTTTACCCATCATACTAGGCAACGTCCTTCCCCCTCACATATGTTATTTATCCAACAATATTTTTTCCTAGGTCTTTTTCCCTCCCTTGGGAATTTTCGCAGCTTTCTAAATCCCTAATTTTCAGGGCTGTCAATAGCCAAATATCTGATTTTCCACTTGTAACAATCAGCCCAGAGGTAGTTCCAACATGTTCCCCACTCATGGAATCATGGTCAGTTGATTTTAACATGGATGTTCCATTTGTCCTCCTGCAATAAATATAAAATATTATGTTTTCATAAAGGTTTCATAGTCAAATAGTTAGTTGGGTCAAATCAGATCTTTTCTCAACAGTCATAATAATTAATTACAATTTATCAAATTCGAAATTTGAAATTTCGATAAATGGAAAAAGTTTTCCCAAATTTGAATTTACCAAAAATGGAAATAACTCTCTAACAATTTTCAAATTTCAAAAATACTTTATTTTTGGGGATGTCACACTACTTAGCAGGGTTTAATCATGAATTACAATTAATCTGTGAGGGTCTATCCTATTTTTTATTACATTCCTTCAGAATTTAATAAAACAGAGTACCTCATACATATCTAAATAGATGATATCATATCAGTCAATAATTCACAATGATATTTGAACAAAGAAGGAGAAGATAGACATATCTGAACAAATTTTCGAACAACAAATGGAACAACCAAGTTCCTCCCAACCTTAGAAGATAACAACCAATTCACTTCTCTCGTTCACCCCCTATCCTGAACATGAATCCATGAGGGCGAACTTAGAACTCCTCCTCAGCTATAGTCCTTCATCTTTTCAGTAGTTTCTCCTTGCTTCGCACTCAGCAAGTAGTGTTCATAACAACAAGAGATAGTTTCTTCCCCCCAACATACTAGGCAACATCCTACCTCCTCCCATATACTATATATGCAAAACCAAATGTGCCTAGGTCTTTGTATGGTCAATTGGTGGGAAGTTTAAACTATATTACCACTACCAAAACAAACATAGCATATCTAGTCAACATCCTTAGTCATTTCATGGCTAAGCCTTGTGAAAGCCACTAGAAAGCTGCAAAGAAATTCCTCTCATACCTTAAAGGAACAATTAATTTTGGTATTATGTATACCGATGAATCTTATGTTGAGTTGATAGGTTTCTTTGATTCAGATTGAGAAGGAAATCCCAATGACAAAAGGTCTACCTTAGGCTATGCATTCCATATGGGATCGAGAGTCATGTCATGGAGTAGCAAGAAAAAACCAATTGTTTCTTTGTCATCAATATAATTTGAGTACAAAGCCTTGTCCAGTGCTACTTGTGAAGTAGTTTGGTTGAGGAGAATTTTTGCAGATGTTGAAGAGAAACAAAAGGGACCAACAAGCATCAATTGTGATAATCAAAGAACTATCAAACTGGCATATAATCTAATGTATCATGAAATATCAAAGCACATAGAGTTACAACACCACTTTGTAAGAGAGAAGATTGAGTCAAAGAAAATTGATTTGATTTATTGTAATACAAGTGATAATGTGGTTGATATATTTACCAAGCCTCTTGGAAAGATCAAATTTGAAATTTTTAGAAGCAAGTTAGGTGTTGTAGAAAATCCATTTCTCCATTAAGGGGGAATGTTGGAATAATGTCGAAACTAGGAGATTTCAAATAATGTAAAAATTAGGGTTTGTTATTGAGTTGTTGTGTGTCTTTCTCACATACACAATTGTAGGAGTTTGGTCCAAGTTGGTTATGTGAGATATCAGTTATAAAATGTAATTTATTTCTTTGATTAATGCAATCTGTGTGAGCATCGTCTCACTTGGAGAATTGCTTGAAATTCTTGGGTAACATTTTGTTGTGTCTAAATTCTATGATTTTAAGTTTTAACACATGCATATATATTGATTTATTTTGAGTTGTACAATGTCATTACGTAAATTTGGGATAAATCACAAAATTGTTTAAATAACATTTATGAATGCATAAATAGATTCAACATGATGAAAAATCCATAGGTCAATCGGATTATGCAAAATTAACTTTTAAAAATTGTAGATAGAACATTATCGCCAAATTTCGGACAAAATCAAAGGGATAATATCCCCTAAAAAGAACCAAAACATATAACTTTTAGACCACAACATTTTATAAGTCACCATTCACGTGCATTTGACATTAGAATTTGCTCCATCGATTAAGACCATTCACGTGCATTTGACATCACTAGAATATGCTCCATCTTTTAAGAGTGTGAAGTTCAATGTCACAGTTGTAATTTTATAAGCCACTATTCACAAGCATTTGAAACCACTATAATATTCTCCATCATTTTATTATGAATTTCGATGTCACGTTTGACTGTGAAGTTCAATGTCACAGTTGTAATTTTCTAAGTCGTAGTCTAATTATTCTAAGTTTTGGCCATTTTCTAGGGATATTTTCTATTTAATTTTGTTCTAAATTCGGTGAGAAATTGTTGGATATGCATATTTGAGTGGTTAAATATATATAATCAGAGTGCCCAAGGTGCAAAGAAATATCATCATGGTTATAGCAATATCATTCACATCACACATGAAAAGATTATAGTATTTATTTACTTACAATGAAATCTTATCATATGAATAGTGCATTCCAATTAGAGTTCCAATTAGAATGATAAGATTATTTATTATACATATTACATGATTAGAGAAAATAAGTAGGAAAAACTTCCTTTCGATAGTAAAGATGCGATTCCATGAAATTCCTTCTATTTCAAGTGTTCACTTTTGATGCGACAACCCCCTTCTCTCTTGGGGATTTCGCGACCTCTCGGTCTTGGATATTCAAACTCTCCAAACCGAATTGGTTCTTCGGGCCTTCAACATACCCTGAACAATTTATACACTCACAAGTCCCCTTGATGTCTCGTGTAAGTTCCGACTACTTGCAACTCCACTCTTTGACACTTGGCAACACTGATTTGTTAGTACTAGTCTCGCGCTAGACTCATTACCCTTAATGCAACCACAACCTAAAACCTCGGGCCAACTCTTCACGACTTTGGGCTCTGACGATATTTCAACTTCCTCCTT
>JASDQU010374777.1:42286-53475 GCA_032191745.1 Picea mariana | reverse complement strand
TTCGGGGAAATCAAATCTCAAACCTCGCCCTCTTCCATGCTCTTTTACCTGAAGTTATAGATATGGCGACATGTGTCCTCTTCAATCAATGAATTTGTTCCTTTTTTGGGACTTTGACCCCTTCGACCAGATCGACAGTCCTTATGCTCCCTTCTCGATCAACGATCGAGAGCTACTTTGGGTCTTCGGGTGTTTTGAAAGTGAAACATGAAAAACCCTGTGGAGGAAAAACCCCTGAAATGAAGGATATGCTACCACGTACTTCGGTACTTTAGGACTTCAGCCACTTCGGGACTTCAGGCACTTCGATACTTTGGGAGGAACTTCCACTAAGATCAACAACCCCCTATTGATTTTGAGATCAATGTTCCATGATTGCTGCGGGAGTTCAGGCTTCGTCTCTTAGGACATTTTATACACTTCTCACTTCGAAACTCCTAAAGCTCATTTCCCTGAATGCTTGGATCATCTGCCACCTGTCCCCCTCAAGATCAATGGCTCATGATTACTTCAGGGTTTTTCCCCGGTGTTATACTTCACGCAACTTTAAGGTTCCGAATGTCGATGAGCCACTAATTTGAACTGCTCCAGGAATCTTCGTCGTTGAAATACTAAACTGCATGTTGCTTGCACTTCAAGCCCGAAATAGACTATTCTAAAAGCTGAGTTTTGATCTCAAGGTTGATACCTGCGCAAGAAAAGGACTGGGTCGCTTTGTGACCCTTACACAGTCTTATGTGATAACAACTTAGGTAGAGTTATATCTGGTTACTGGAACAAGTTTTCATCATAGTCTTCTCCCTCCTTCTAGGAGAACCCTCTAGCCTCGAATCTTGCCTTGTACCTATCAAAAAATCCATATATAAATCTTCACAAATTCTTCAATGGACCATATCATTGAGGATTAGCTCCCTCCTAATCTGGGCTTCATGCATGAATGAAAAATATCTAGAACTTCCTTTTTTTTATTCTGAGATTGCATGTTTCTGGAATTATGCAATCAATTCCCTCTATCTGAGAGAGTCCATGCTTTTGTCTGATGCATCTCTCTTTGCTTTCTACAAAGAGACAACTTTCATAATTATTGTTCATGAAGGTTTGTCAACATATTTCACAAGGGTACCTGCCCAGAACAAGATAAGAAACAAAAGAAAGATCCAAGACAATATTTTTATGATAGGAAATGGAAACAAGAATAAGGAAAAGGATAGAGGCAATTGCTACAATCCTGGAAAGACATATTCATGATAGCCTTCATGAAATAACCTTCCGGAGACAACAATAAAAACAGTTTTTCTAATACAACATATTTCATATGAACGATAGTTTCTTGGTATCATTACTAAGATGATCTTGTCCGAGAACAAGAACAAGAAATATCTCTTAGCGGAGGTGTTAGTTCATACACTGAGTAGTATAAGCTTACTAAGTACTTATCAATACTCACTTAAGTCAAAATAATAAAGATGTCAAAATTGAAATGCAAACCTGGAGTCTTATTATTGTTCCACTTGGATTGCTTTTCTTCTCAGACAAGTATCCTTTCTGACCTATCTTTTAAACTTAAAACAATATTCTCTCTTGACAAAAAAACTGAGTTAGAGAATACGATCTCAACCTTATAATATCTTTACTAAAGTTATCTTTTAGTTTTAACTTTGACTAGAAGATCATAATTCCATAACAGCGAGAGACATATCAAGTCAAACCTGGAGAGTGTGTTGATATTTTGAAAGCACTAAATCCAATATCACTTATTTTGAAAAGATCCCTTCTACGTTTCCTGCAAACACACTCATGATAATGATACAAATTAAAAGAACATGTATAGGTACATACCTTTGTTACCCAACTATGATGATAAACCTTAGAATGACTTTCCTGAACCAAAGGTTTAGCTTCTAAAGGATTGGTAAACCTCATAATGTTCCTTTTTGTAGATTTCTTTTGGATACAACATACACTTTCTTCATGCTAGGTCTTTTGTCTTCATAACTTCTTTCCATTTAGACTTTTGACTGGTCAACCTTATATTTTGACTTGGTAAAACATTGACTTTGACCAAAATTCCAAACTTGACATCTTGGCTTGTTGAGAGTACCACGAGGTGCACTTGGCTAGGGCACACTAGGTTTTCCATGGATTAGGTCAAGAGATTCACTTAAGGTGCCTTAACATGAGGGTTAGGGTTTTTTTGCTGCAACAAAACTTTGACTGCAATTGAGCAAATCCTCCCAATCTACCTTCCATTGGTTAGAATTTCCAAAGATAGTGTGGGAGCATAACATGTTAGAAAAATAAGTGTGCTCATGTCATTGTAGACAATATCTCAATATTTTCACCCAACCATAGGCACAAATTCCACCCCAAAGAATCTTAACCTTTACAGACACAATAATTCTAGAAGAAACCCTATAACCAATAACCAACCAGGGTAGCATGCCTATCTCCAGAGCTAACTTACCAAGAAGAAAGTTCAAACCATAACCAAGCAGAAATTCCAACCATAACCAAAGACCAAGTAACCACTACAACAGCTAGATCTCTCCTCTAGTCATGTGCACCACTTGTCCTTATGCAGTTGTGAGAGTGAGTGTGTCCAAATGAGCTCTAGTTACCTCTATTTATACTGCTCCAACTTACCTAACTGGGATGAATTTTCTTCCTAGAGGATAATAACTCAATATTAATTTTTCTCTTGAGCCGACTTGTCTTTTAGGGTTATTATCCAATGTTTTAGGGTTTCTCTTACTTCTCGAAATATTCTAGTCTCATCAAAGGTTACACGTAGAGGTTAATACCTCCCGCAGCTACCATAATATCAACACTCCATACTCGTAATTTTCCCTAATGATTTTTCTCCCCATGTCTTCTTTGCAATATGTCATGTAGATCAATGTGGGACTTCTTGTATATTCTTCCTTTCCTCTCCTCTGGGGATTCTTGTCCATTGGTATTTCCTGGTGTAATCCAATGATGTATATTAAAATCATTCATCTCAAAGTTCCTTCATCACTTGAATTCAAGTCTTCATGGATTTTCATGTATTCACTTAGCTAACATCAATGACATAACCATTCAATAATCTCTTCTTGACAATATAACTCCTTCTGACAATTTTTATCCCCATGTCTTGATGTTCCTCTCACAGATTGCGTTCATGTGACTAGTTGGTCCCACCTATCAATATGCTTCTTTTTCTAAGTCATATGCTTTACTGAACATTCCTCTTGATGAAAATTCCAACAAGTCCATCTACCTTTCTTCAATTCCTCTTGATCTCATGCTCTCATCCACTATCATGTATCTTCTTTGGTTCATTTCAAGTATTAGCTTCTAGACCTGCCAACTATCTCGTGAATTCATTATTGTCCATATGTCACAAAATTGTCCATGACTCTGCTACTTATTGCACACAATGATGATTAATATTCCACTTCAATTTTATGGGAGTTACCTTGAATCTACTGCAATTTATCACCACATATTCCTACTTCTCAAGTTGAGTCAAATATGTCCACTAGTCTACTCTATATTCAAACCAAACTCTACAAGTCTGCAACAAGTACACATTCTCGAATTTGTAATGAATATATCCCTTCTTTAATACATACTTGCAATCCTGTATACAATCATGAATCTATGCCTCAAAAGTGTACCAACGATATTCCTCATAACTTCCAGCTGAATTATTCATACTTCCATGGGGATGTGTTCTAAAAATTGCTTCTTAATCAACCAATATGTCATGAGACATTTTTTACCTCTATAATTAGACCATTTAGAATCTGCCTTCCCAAAATCTATGAACACTTCATACTTCCCGAAAGATAGTTCTCTAATCTGTAATAGATGTTGCTTAGACTCCCCCTCTTCAATATTTACATTACTGGGAGTTTACAAGCCGAATGGCTTAGATCAATATATAAGGTTGCTCTGTTGCGGGGTCATCATTTTAAGTTATGACATCTTCGTCTTTACTTGTAGATTCATCATGATCTCGCACTTTTGTAAATCCAGTGAGTATGATATTTGAGGGTTCTTCTTTCAATTTTTTTTCTTGTTTTTAATTTCTTCTCCAAACCTTCTTGTATTGGATATTAGTTTTTTCCTTCATGGAAGACTTCATCATGATTCTACAATCATGAGCTATATGTCCATAGTTGTGGAATTTGTAACATTCAATAATGTAGGGGGGAACATAAACATCTCTTGATTGAACATTTCTTCCATATGATCTACAATCTACAACTTTATATCCAAATTTATAACAAGTAAAACAATAACCAGAAAAGAAACTTTGATACATGGGAGCCAATGATCCTCTTTTTGATGTAGTCCTTCTGAATTCATGCCTTAACTAATCATGATCATCTTTTTTGTTGTTTCCTTCATAGTGAATGAAGCTTCTTTGATACTTGGAAGTAGAAAGTATTTTTCATTCATTCCTCTTTCACTCTTACTGACCATGATTCCTTCCTTTGAGAATGTCTACATAGTTCTTAGCCTTATCTTCATTCTTATTTTCCCATAACCTGGAACACTTCTCTTCAACTTTCATTACCAGCTGTGTGGAGCTTCCTCTCTCTTCGACACTCTTGCTGGAATTGGAATTTTCATATTCTTTGCATGAGGCCTCACCAATATATCCAAGACCTGCTTTACTGAAGGGTGACCTTTGACAGCTGAGAATATCTTCTAGTACTTGAGAGCTCTTCAATTTCTTGTTGAGATTTTCAACTTCAACCCTTAATGTGATGACTTCTTCTTCAATCTTCTAACAATATTCTTGTTTCTTCAAAATCAAGATATTCATTACTTATTCCATTCACTTTTCTTCTTCAAGTTGGGTTTTCAAAGAGATGACTTCTTATTCAAGTCTTCTTTTTTGTTTATTAATTTAAGCTTCCAAAGACTCGTTTATTTTTTTCTTTTCTGCCAACTTGCTTTTTCATATTTCTTAAAACCTTCTGGATTCTTCTAACTAGACCTTGAGATTTGTAATAATATGCTGGAATTTTTCAAAGTTTTTGTTGGGATTTTGAGAACTCTCGTTTAGCTTGATCAATTCTTCCTTGAGTGACTTATTCTTCTTCCTTTCTCTTTTTAGGTCACTTAAGGCGTTGATTAGTTCTTCTTCAAGATCTACTTCACCTTCTTCTTCTCAATCTTCTTCATCACTTTTCAATGCCATAAAGAGTACATTTTCTTAGCCACTGTCACTATCATCATCCTCATCAAATGAGGAACTGTCTTATTTTGAGTAGAGGATTTTCTTGAAGAGTTTATTTTTGTTTCTTTTCTTGTCTCCTTTCTGAAATTTATTTTCTTTCTTGGGAACTTATTCTTCATAACTTTATGAATTCTTAGCATAAGGTCATTTGGAAGAAAACTTACCAATTTTACCACAATTAAAACACATTAAGGGAAGCTTACTATTATCAGACTAATCGGTAGGTGCGGACACTAACAGATCTCCCTAGATCCATCTGGATCTAGAACAAAACAAGACAGGACATGACTCTTTCCCTAAGTTATGACCATTGAATTAGCTAGTAGGGAGGAACATGTAACATACCTTTGTATCACTTCCTAGGGTCTTTGTTGCTCCTTCTTCGCTCCGGTGCTCTTGTGAGGTCAAGACCAAGACAACACAAACCAACCAAAGTGAAGATAACAAAATATATTCAAACGTCAACTTATGTGTATGATCAAGGAATTACACAATAAAGTAAGAATGACTTTATGGGAAAAGGACATGCCAATGTATCATATTAATCGAAAGTAGAAGATACAACCTAATCACCTTGATGTCGCAAGCTTCCTTTCGGTGGCTCTTGGCTCCAACACACACACTTTCTCGATCCTTGTATGAAGAAGATCCAATTCCTCTTGATAGACTTGCTAGAGTCTCCAAGCTCTTGTTCAAGCTAGGTCCTTCTCACAATTCTTTCATCAATTCTCCAATGAATCTTGCTTAACCTTTTCCATGAGAATTCCATCAATATATAGGAGAGGATGAGATGGTTACTTGGATAAGAATGATCCCACAATATCAGGGAAACCAGTAAAGAGATAACCATTCAAATGCCAACCCATTCTCTAGAAGATTCCCTTCTAGAACCATCGAGACTTCATCCTTTTCCAATCTTTAGAACAAGTTCCCACCCTAGCTATGTAGCACAGTGTGAGAAGCTCGCACCCTAGTTGAAGGCAGCCTGCGAGAATGGGTCATTCTCACACCCTAGGATATAAGCAACCTGTGAACTCTCTTCAAAAATATGTTTTCTGGGAAGAGATGAATGTCACTTTTCTCAGGAGAAAGTTCTTATTAGGAGCCTGATTACACCATCATAAATACACCATCAAGATGACCAAAAACATGGGTAACACTTACCCTTGTACTTGTTGGTTCCCCTCTTCAACTTCCTTATGAAGTTGGCTATTTCTTCAACTTCATCTGACTCATATCCACAATTGAAACTTGAATTTGAGTTTTACTTATTCTTTCTTGTCTTCTTGGATTCTTTGAAAGTTGCTTCCTCCTTGGATGAATTATCATGTTCTGTTCTCATTTCATAAGTTGTAAGTATTACATGTAGCTAATCCAATCTCAACATAGCAATATTTTCTCTTTATTCTAAGGATGAAATATTAGGGTCAAGTCTCATTGGAAGAGACCTTGGTACCTTTTGAACAATTACTGGATCTTTAATTTCTTTTCCCAAGCCTTTTATGGAGTTCACTATTTCACCAACCCATAGAAAATAAGATATAATATCTTCATATTCCTTCATTTTTAGTTGTTCAAATTGACCTTTATAAGTTTGAAGCTTGGCTCCTTTCACTTTGTCATCTCCTTCATAAATATTTTGAAGTTTTTCCCAAGAATCCTTTGTAGAAACATAATGCATAACCTTGACATATATTGAATCAGCCAGGCCATTCAGAATAACATTTTTATCCTTTTGATTTTTTACACTAAGATTCTATCTTTATCTGTTGGGGGAGTGGCAAGTGCCTTGTATCCATCTACTACTTTCCAGACATCAAATCCATATGCTTGAAAAAATGTTTTCATCCTTCTTCTCCATAAGTCATAGTTTGACCATCAAACATTAGCCTTTTATTCTTAGTGCACTTCATAATCTACCTTCCAGTGGTTAGACTATTTTTGAAGAACCTGCTCTGATGCCAATTGTTGGAATATTCACCGACACTGAGGGGGGGTGAATCAATATTGAGCATGTTTTACCATTTTCAACCATAATATGTAAACATTAAGTTATGAACAATTCCATTCACTTATGATTGCATTTAACATGTCATAAACATATAACCACATATGCACAGTACACAAGAGTTTTATGTGGAAACCAAAATGGCAGAAAAATAGAAAACATTTTTTAATATATATCTTGAATATTACATCCATAGGAAGCACCAACTTCCAAAATTCTCCAACACCAACTGGAATGAGGATCCAATCCCCTACTTACAGGCTTTGAATCAAAGGAAGCTACAACTCCCTAAGTTCTCCAGCACTAAATGGAAGGAGGCTCAAGCCCCCTAGTTTACAGGCTCCAACCTGAAGGAATATACAACTCCCTAGATTCTCCAAAACCAACTGGAAGGAAGATCCAATCCCCTAGTTTATAGGCTCTAACCTGAAGGAAGCTCCAACTCCCTAGATTCTCCAACACCAATTGGAAGGAGGCTCCAACCCCCTAGTTTTATGAGCACCAACTCAAATGAAGTTGCAATCTCCCTGCAAGTACCAACTTTCTATATGTAGACACCAATATTCATGTGCACCACCCAACCTCCTCGAAATATAAATAAGAGACTCAACCTGTCACTATAACTGTCACTAATATTGATACATCATCATCAACAACATGTCATTATTTGTGTCACTGATCATCATCATCAACCTGTCACTGTTACCAATACTAACGCATCATCATGATCATCATGTCACTCTTATTGTCATTTATACTGATACATCATCATCATCAAAACCAGTTCAACCACATAAAGCTTATGCCTAGATAACCATTAACATCCTCCAAATCATATTCCCAATATCATCAATATATGCATGAAACCATGTATCAAATATGCCTCAAACATGAGCCATAACATCCATGATATGTGCCAAAGCATAAACCCAAACTCTCCAAGACATTCCACAAACAATGTGACAAAATATCCAAGATATACCTCAAGCATGTACCAAACATCCAAGATATGCCTCAAACAATGTGTCAAGCATGTGCAAAACATATGTCTCAAACATGTACCAAAATCTCTAATATGTGCAACAAGAAAAATCCATGATCTCCAAAATGTACAACAAATCATGTTCCATGTCTCTCAAATCATATGTCCAAAATCACCAATACATGCCTCTAGCCATGTGCCAAACACCTTCAAGATATGCCTCAAAGAATATTCCAAAACTCTCCAATATATCACAGTCAAAACATACATAACGACATACCTTTAATCATGTAACAACCTTATGCATAAGATCTCAGACCATCAAAATTTCATCATCTTCAACATAAAGAAGATTTCTCCTTCTTCAACCTTTCCTTCAGCCTTGCTGGACAAAATTAGAAAAATAACGGGGTCTTGCATGACGAGTCTTGTGCAACCTGCAGGGACCTCACAAGATGCCCTATACCTGACCCGTGAGGGTTTCCTCAATCAAGGTTACTAGAAACCCTTCTCACATCTCCAGCTCCAAGACTTCCTTTCTTCACACTCCTTCTCTATTTCAGTTTCGCTAAGAGATCACATTATTGTTTTATGAAACTTTCTTGGTTATAATGAGAGGATCTTTGATGGGTATTTATAATTTTTCAAGTACCTCCTTTACTTGACTTTGAATCGACCTATAACTTCTTATTTGCAACAACTTTTCTCCTTTAATTAATTTTGGGGCCAACTTGTAACTTATTGTTGCAACTATTTAGGGGAATTTTAACCATACTTTGGGGCTTCCTCTTTAAGAGGGTATAACTTCTCAACCGCGAGGAACCATGTAGCATATCACCTACCATTGGAAATGAAATGATGAGGACTATCCATCTATGAGGGTTTTGCATGTAGTTTTTATGTCCTTCATAATTTTTTTCTCCAATCAACTTCGGGGCTCATGACCATACCTCTAGTGCTTCTTAACCACTTAACCATACTTCCAAGGATTCTAGTAGACTTCTTCAAAGCGTCTTCTCATGAGTGACATCCTTAAATATAAGCCATAAGGGGACCACTTTGGAAACTTCCTCAAATACACCATTACTTCTAGAGACTTCCAAACTTGCTTCAAGGCTTCTTCTAGGGTTAACATCAATGATAACCAACTTTACAACATTGACATCAATGAAAACCAACTTTCCAACATTTAAAACACAACCTTCGGTGCTTAGGGCCTAGTTTTCTGATAATTCTTTTGGGGACGTTTGAGTGTAGGCTGAATTCTCTCAATTTATGAGCTCTATAAACCTATCCTTAGCCTCTTGCTGTTAAATTTTGGCTTCATAATATCAATCAATGCGCATGATAATAACTAAACGAAATCTAGTTAAATAAGATGTGATAGTAACTGAACAAAATCCAGTACTAACACCGTGTGAATTTTTTTTCATGTATCACATCTTATCTAACTTTTGGTGTGATATGGTTGAATACTTTTTTATATCACACAAAAAAATATTTGTGGCATGGCACACCGTATGTCACAGACCATTAAACATTATGTGCAATGTTTTTCATCCTTTAAAACTTTGGGATTGCTGAAATACATTATATGTGTCACAATGATATAAAAATTGTTGTGATGCTCTGTATTGCATGGATATAAACTTTGTTGTGATGCATTATATTATGGGGATGTGAAATTTGTATAACATGGATGTAAACTTTGTTGCAAGGTGATGAAGGAAAATTTTCCTTGGAAAAGAATAAACAATTTCACTTAGAAGTTCCCTTTATCGAGACCAAGGAAATTTTAGAATAATGTGTTGTGTCACATGGAAAATTGTTTGTGGCGATGTATTATGTCACATGGAAATAATATTTCGGGTGATGTGATATACCATGATGAAAATAGTTTTAAGCACGATACATGTTTCGATAATTTTGTATCGCAACAAAACAAATTTTAGTGTGACACATGTTTAGAGAATTTCTTATTGTGACAAAACAAAGTTCAATCTGACATGGTGAGGCAAGCAATGTTCTATGCAACGCAAAGAAACAAGTTTTGCACAAGTTTTTGAATAATTTGTAAGGGGCAAAATTGAATCTCAAGTAAGAGGAAATATTAATGCACATTTTTTTTTGGAGCTTGGCGAGTTCTAAAGGAAATAACCAAAATAAGTTTCATGAGAGGCTTCAAAGTAAAGAAAACCAAGACACAACAAATTTCACGAAGGCCTGAAAATATAAAATAGAAGTAGGGGTCCCATGTTATTTTGACTTCATTAGATGCTAAAACTTAAAATAATTTAGGGGGGTTGTTGCTAGCTCATATGTGGGGCTACCTTTCATTGAGAAAATCTCCAATTACAACAACACTCTACAAAATTATTCTCTAGCCTCTTATCTCTTTAAATAGGAAACACTCTAACTACTTATGGTCTCTTCATTAATGAGTAGCAACTACCTAGTGGGCATTATTTTATAAAGATGACCCTTCAACATTACTTAACTATCCACTAATTGTCTACTAGGCCTTATTCAAAGAAAATGCTTGCATACATATATTGACTAATTCTTGAGTACCCTAAAGTAGGGAGGTTAGGGTAGGACCCTAACAAACACTTCTTGTGAAGGAACCCCAAGAAAGACTGGATTAGGAGGCATCATTCACATAAATTATTCTCATGTTAATAGATTTAAGGTTGGTCTAGGACAAGGCAAGGGACTAACAACTTTATTGAACATGTTTCTCTAAGAACCCTCTTAAAATTGATATCTCAACAAAGAACTATAAAACTTCAGGAATATGGGGATTCACTGATTGTTATAGACTAAATAAATAAGAAAAAAAGAATGGTAAACTTGGTGTTAAGTTTAATTTTCGTTGAAGTTAAAAAATCTTTGCCTATTTTTAACTTAATCTCTTTCTCTCGTGTATATCAAGAGCTCAAAAGGGATGTAGATCTCCTCTCAAATAA
>JASDQU010374777.1:25546-35745 GCA_032191745.1 Picea mariana | reverse complement strand
AACAAAATAAACAACATGGAAGACAAGAGGCTTTCTAAGATTGCATCGAAATGAAGCCAAAACAACTTATGGCTCAAGCACCAATGACATTACAATGTCATGTCTTGGCTAAATAATTGGGGCATTGAGAAAGAGGTCACTATGCACAATATGATAATATTAAAAATATTATTAGGTCTAAATTTAAGAAAACATTGTGGTGTGATAAAGAACTAGAGGATAATAAGATATTATAAAGAGGTGATTAGCCCTCATCTAAAAGATCAAAAGTATCCCTTTATCTTAATTAGTGCAAAGAAAGAAAATCATCAATACTAAAATAAGAATGAACTCTCACAAACTCCATAATTGCTAAAAATGATTATTTTAAAAATGAATCTTCTAATATTTTAAAAAAAAAGCCCCCGCCCCACACACACACACATATATATATATATATATAACTTTTAAATTAACAACTTCCCAAATGTATTATTTTATAATAGTTAATTGAGTTAGTCTTCATACATGATCTAATGATCACATTTCATTGAAATCAATTTAGTTTAATCCATATTTTAAAAATTTATAAAGAAATTATTGGTTTTCTTTAACAATTTGTTTTTATGATTGAAAATATTGGTTTTTTTTTTTTAATCTTCATAGTTTTAATGAGTTACCAAGTTGTGAAAATCCACTTTAGCAAGCTTGTTAGAGTTCATTTTTATTTTAACAATGTTGATTTTCTAAATTGGGGTTAATTACCTCTTTATAGTACCTTAATTTTCTCTTATTATCTAGATTCATTCATTCACACCACAATTTATGTAATAGAATCAATATTTTGTTTATGTCATCCCACTAAATCCTCAATTGATTTTGACTAGAATTTAAAACAATGCTAGGAAGTCTGTTAGATTTCATGTTAGATATCCAATGCATGCACATTAGGTACCTAATCACAGTTGCAGTGTTAATGTGTAGAAGACTAACTTTTAAAAGGAGTATTGGATAGAGTATTAGGAAATGGGAGAGGGAGAGTAGATATTATACTTACACACTAAAATTTTGCGTGAGCAATCTATTGAACAAAGAAATAGAGTACAAATAAATACATGAAGAATGTCTCAAGATAGAAAACTACCTTGATCCACCGGTTGAGGAAATATATCAACCTCGCACAAAACTAAGAAGCATCTAGTTGGAGACAATCTCTCAAATCCGACTAGTTCCAACCACTTCCTACATCCTCAGAAACAGACTCTATGTAGAGACCAACTCTACATAATCATGACCAATAATCATAACAACCTCAACTATGATCAGAACAAAGACAAGTGGGAGTTACATATCCTAACACTCCCCCTTAATGACTACTTGTCTTTACCATCGTCAAGCCAGGTCTTCATCATCACCAAGTCTTCTGAATCGAAGGACCTCCTAATCAACAAAGTCTATGTTTGATACAACATAATACTTTCTTTTCATACCTTGATCATGCATCACCAAACTTACAAAGTCCATATAAAGAAACAATCATCCAATGGAATGCATGGGTCAACAGTCGATGCAACCACCAATTTAGTAGGATGTCCTTCAGGTACATGTTTCACTCAACCTCTTGATGAACTCCCCTTGAATGTAAAACTCATGGTTTCTAGGCACCTCCCAAACTCCACTCATAGAGAATGCATCTGACCCATGACATTGCTTAGTCTAGGTGTTAAAGAAATCTATAATATAGGTTTCTACACTACAAATCAATAGGGATACATGACAAAGGGCTACATGCATGCCTAATCAGATCTTACATCGATATGACATTTACATGTTAGATAGATATAGGTACATACATTACATACTCCATCTCATGGAGATACCAGGTACAAGTTCAAACATTTCAAGGACCAATACATCAAATCAATAAAAATTACATCATAGGATTGCCACAAACGTGTGAGTCACATTAACATATGGTCATGCGTTTTTTTTATTCAAGACAATTCACACAATTTACCTTGTTTTTCCATGATCATTTCACTTGTGTTGCTTCTACACGACTGATGCTTCCACATGACTGCTATTGTCACCATCTTCCCTTAGAATAAACTCTCTACTATTATCCAGAACAACATCTATGTTCTTCTTTCTTACCATTCCAACTCAAACTTATGTTTGTCATCAAATCATGGTTTCTCCAATGACAAAAACACAACTCGATTCCATTGCAGGACTAAAACAATGTTCATGCTCCTCTATTCACTTATAGAATTTTGATCTCATACCAGTTGGGAACCAACTATACCTTTGGGCCAAACACTAGTACCATGACTATAAGGATTGAGAAATTGGTCATCCAAGTCAATCTTACGTCAAGTCGTCAAACAATTTGCCATCAATACACAATTAGGGGTAAGATGTAGCTAAACCTTCCTTTCCAACTACCACGGCTTTTACCAAACACACTAAGGAATGATCTTACATTACAAGATATTGTCAAGTAGGACTTCAACTCAACAAGAGATAAAAAAAAAAAAAACATGAATACCGTCTTCCTCTGTTCACATATTGGGCACCTTTTCTTCGTTATGGGTATCTTGATTTAGTGATTTTCTTAGATATCCTTTCTTTCCCTGTAAATTATTAGAGTAGCAAATTCTAAAAAAATAACTTCACCCTAATAATATTGAGGTCACTAATCTCAATATATTCATTAAACTCCGAGACTCTTTCAACATAAAAAACTAACAGAGAAATAAAACATGTACAAGCAATCATTTACAAGGTTAACCATGCTTCTAATTTCAAGACACCATTAAGATTTTTTGAATCTTTTTTATTCTTTTCTTTCTTGCACATCTCCTCTGATAGGAGAATGGCATACAACTTATCAAATGAGGGAACTCTTTCTCTACATGCAAAACTACTTACAAACATTTCATAATCATTAGAGAAACCATTTAAAGCAATAAAAACCATTTCTTCATCTGATATTGTATCGCCTGCATCATGTAGTTGATCCTGAATCTCTTTGATCATGTCAACATAAGAAGATACTCTCCTTCGTCCATCTTTCACGTGTTCAACTTCTGAAGAACATCCTCTATGACATGCTCGAAGACTCAAACAAGGATTTCAACTTGTCCCATAATTCTTTGGTTGTCTTGCAGTCTAACACATGTACAACCAAAAATCATCTCAAGTTAATTGAGATAATCATTCGAACCTATATATCCATTTTTTTCCACTTGGCTTGATCATTGGCATCTATCAATTTTGGGTCCTTTCCATCAACTATGGAAAATACTTCTCGTTCATTCAAGATGAGCTCCATAAAGTACTTCCAAGAAGAGTAATTGGAAGTGCCTTTCAATTTTTCAGAATCGCTTAGTTTAAAGTTGTCATATGAGAAAATGGAAGATAACAACTAGCAAAACTTTTGATTGGTTCACACATTAAACCAGGATTAACAATTTAATACCCACAAAATCATAAGGAAAAGCAATTAATGGCTTACTTTTCACACTTGCTTCCCTTTCGAAGACACGCTATCTCCTGTAGTTTTCTAGGCCATCTCCTACTATCTTTGTTGGCAGCTTCTCCAATCAGAGGCAGGTTGTCTCCTGCTAGAATTGTTGGAAGCTTCTTCGATCACAGGCATGGCGTCTCCTGCTAGCTTTGTTGGCAGCTTCTTCTGGCACAGGTAACGTTCCCTTCTTCTTCATGGAACTGATTTGGTCAACTCTCCAAGAGCAACGACTAGACATACAAAGACACCACATCACTTGTGAAATAGATCTCTCTCCTACTCGTCGCCTTCACAGTGATCCCAATTTATGGTGCCTACTCCCTCTCCAGGTGGAAAATACAGTGATCAACTTACGGTTCATCATACAGATCATCTTATGGCTCAGTGTACGGATCAACGTATGGCTTAGCTTTGCACATGGTTCTCTACTCACGCTCGCTTCTTCCTCCAATGATCTACTTCAAATGTGACGACTTCTCTACAACCACACGTGAGCCTCAACACAACTCGTATGACAGACTACGACAACGGATTCACATGTTCTTGTGCTCTGATACCATATTGGAAAATGGGAAAGAGATTAGATATTATACTTACACACCAAAATTGCATGTGAACATTCCATTGAACAAAGACATCGAGTACAAATAAATACATAAAGAATGTATCAAGATAGAAAACTACCTTGATCCATTGGTGGAGGAAATATCTCAACCTTACATCAAACTAGGAAGCTTCTAGTTGGAAAGAATTTCTCAAATCCAGCTAATTCTAACCACTTCCTACAATTTAAGAAATAGAGTCTACCTAGAGACCAACTTTTCTTAATCATGACCAATAATCATAACAACCTCAACTGTTATCGGAACATAGACAAGTTAGAGATACATATCCAAACATAGAGTGCATTTTTTTTATTCTTAATATTATAAATTTTAAACTTTTTAAAGATGTTACATCCCTAAACTTTATATTTATAAAAGATAATTGAAGTATGATCTCTCTAGAGATGTTACATCCCCAAACTTCATATGTATAGAAGATAACAAGAGTTGAAAGAGAAATTCATGGTTCTCCTATAATTAAAAGGAAATTTGCTGATTTACATTGTTTTGAATGTTATAGTTTTCCAAATAAACTTTTTTTTTATAAAGCAACTTTAATTTATTATTTCTATATACCAACTTGAATAATATTTTTGGATTTACAATAAATAATAATATTGAATTTGTAAATTGTATTTATCAATAAGCACTGTGTACATAGTTTTCGAAACTTCCAATGTTTTGAGTGGACACTCCACCCATCCACCCATCATGAGGGACAACAAAAAGCTCTAAAGTAAGAAAATAATGTCGATGATTAGTGTTAGCACTGGAAGTCACCCTCGGATTGCATCGAAGGTAAGCCCAGTACCCATCAGAGTTTTACGTCACGGGTTGGTTTTAAAGAGGTCAAATGGGCACAGGCTCAAGACAATATTGTTTTAACTTATAAAACAGGAATCGACATGTACAAACAGGTGAGGTATTGATCAACTTTAGTCGGTAAGTTGAACTTAAGTGTGAGCAAAGGGAAGACTTCGTGAGAGAGGTGAATGAGACTACTATAGGCATTAGGCCTTTGAGCAGCTCGGAGAGAAAAATCTCAAACTCAAGAGAAATCTTGAGATCAAACTTCAGACACTGAAATATGGTGCAAGAAACACAGTCACAACAATAGAATAGTCAAACCTCCATTACCCTGCAACTGCAACAACTTGACTAGATCATCCATGCCCAATCCATTGAATGTAAGAAGAGAAAATATAACACAAGAAACTGATTAAAACTGGTGAAGATACTACTATGATCAAACCTACTTCACAACAACATGACTACCCTCGACTGGATCACCCATGCCCGAGTGTTCTAACACAACTATTACAAAGAAATGAAAAGGAAACTAACTTTCATTAAACAATAAGTCACAAATATAGATACATAACCAGAAGAACCAGAGCTTCATTAAAACTTTACAATACAGGAGCCTAGCTCAACCATCGATGACCTTAACAAAATATCAAAACTATCTATTTATACTCAGAACAATTCTCCATCACCAAGAGCCTGACCTGGCCACTACAATCAAAGATTTGCATCGGTGAGTTCTTCTGTCAGACCAAACACGCACCCCTCTATCAGACGCGAGCTCAGATCATCATGGTTCTGTAGGGAAATATGCTCGCAGGGGTACCACGGGCTGACGGTTCAATCCCCACGATCGAACTTTCCATACCTTCCATTTATGGGGTGAGCCGAGGTTTCAACCACCAAACCTACCTTTCATTTACTGCTTTTTCCTCGGAGATTGAACGAGACTTAATGATTAGGGGGTGGCCACGTGTTTCTCTCGGATATGATGCCTTATAAACATGTGATTGCGGTGCCTCTCAGAGGTGGTTTAGGTTCAGACCACTTTTGGGCCCGCAATCCATCATCTTCCGCCATGTATCCTCTTAAATCAATGACTAAGATCCCTTCGAGTCTCTGGACTCCGGGAAAATCAAAACTCAAATCTCGCTTTTTCCCCTTCGCTTTCCTCCAGAGCTCTAGATCTGGTGTCGCGTGTATGTCTGATGAGAGTACCACGTGCTTCGGCACTTCGGGACCTCGGCGCTTCGGGTCTTCAAGACTTCGGCACTTCGAGAACTTGGCATGTTTCTTGTTTCAAAACTCCTAAAGTGAAAATATCGGAGTGATTGATCTGATGACACGTGGCAGTTTGGATTTGGATGGCCAAGATCTACTTCAGGACTTCAAGACTTCGGCGCTTTTGAATGTGAAACATGAAGAGCTTCTCGAAGGAAAATTCCCTAAGTGAGAGATTGGTTGTCGCATGTCCCTACTGACGGATGGTCCAAACTCACTTCTGGACTTCAGGCTTCGGCCCGTCAAAATTTTTACACACTTCCTACTATCAAAACTCCCGAAGCTTATTTTACCGAACACTTAAATCGAATGCCACATGCTCCCTTCAAGATCAACAGCTCATCTTGCTTCAGTCTTTGGCTCTTTTTATGGCACTATACTTCGTGCAATTCTAAAACTTTGAATACCCGGGGGCCGCTAATCTAATCCCCACAGGGGATCTCCACCGTCGCAAAACTGAGCCCTCCTGTTTGTATTTTAAGCCCAAAATGAGATGCTCTGCATGTTGTGCTCGGATGCTTCCTGTGAAGACCATGGACTTGGAAGACTTGTTACCCTTGACAACTATATGTGATAACAATCAGTATTTAAAGAAATGGGTATTAGTATTTAAATAAATGGAAAGGAAAGTGATCGTTGAGAAGGAGTTAGGTAAGGGATTAATTAATAAATTAAAAAATGACCCTTGAGATAAAGAATAAAAAGATGAAAAAATAATAAGGGATTAAGATAGTCATAAGAATGGAAAAATAATACGTGGGTGGATATGAAATAAATCTAAATTACTAGATAATGAGGAAAAGGTGACTTAGGATTAAGAATTTATTTTTTTTTGGATAAGTACAAAAAGATAAGATAATTAGAAATAATAAAGTGGACTAGTAAAGAATGTATATAGTGAAGTTAGGTTAATATTGAATTGGTTGGAAGGGTAGTATTATACTATAAGTTAAGAATAAAAGAAAATGTGATAAAGGGTAAGAGGAAAAAGGAGATAAATCTCATTATTAATATCGAAATTAAGGTGTTAAAGGCAAGATGGAAAAGTACAATTTAAGGAGGAGATTGATAATAGTATTGTATATAGTATTAAAATATATAATATTGTGAAAGAAACAATAATGACATTAGTGAAGGTACGTTAAAAATGAAAAGAAAGGGGAAGGCCAAGACAATGTACTAAGATATATTAATACCATATAAAATAATAAATGGTATGTAAATAAAAGAAAGAATAAAAGAGATCTAGTATATAATCCTTGAGTAACTAGAGAGAGAAGAGAAGTATTTAACTTGAAGAGAAGGTTAAGAAGGAAGAGATCATTAGAAAGCTCATTGAGATTGAATTAGTCAAATTAATAAAGGAAAGGATGAAAATATTAGATTAAAAATATATGAAATTAATATAATGAAGTTAATGAAATGATGAAGATAATAAAGGCATTGAAAAAGAATGAAATATGTAAATATGTAAAAACTTGGATAAGCTGAAGAGAGAGGAATTATAAAGAATAGGGAGGGGAAGTGCGGATGAATGGAGAGAGAACAAGAGAGGAGATGATGATCTATAATGGAATTCTATTGATCAAGGTGGTGAATGGTGGGTTTCCAAGATTCGATAAGTTTGTAGTCGTCTTTGCGGTTAAAATTATTAGGATTTTTTTATATTTCAAGAGCTTCTCGAATAAGTTGGATGGAGCAGTGAAGGGTTGAGGCTAGAATTTTAGTTTGGTCAAAGAAAATGAGATATTTAGAATTAAAGGAATGTTTGTTGATGGTTGATTTGGAGGTTCGGTTGTGGGCCGTATCAACTATATGTTCTTTAAGACTGGTTTTGATCTCCCAGTTTGGCCTATGTAATATTTTACATAGGAGCAATGGATTTGGTAAACTCTTGGGCCTAACATCAAATCAACTTTGTCTTTCGAAGTTCTAAAGAGTTTTTTTAGGGTTTTGTATGGTTTGCACAAAGTTTTTATATTCTTTTTGGCCAAGAGTTTTGAGATCAAGTCAACGGTCCCATGGATGTAGGGAAGGGAGATGAGAGCACTAGGAGGGGAGGAGGGAGATGGCAGTGAGTTTGGTTTAGGTTTGGTGGCAGAGTGAAAGGCCTAGTTTATTTGGGAAACCGAGTAACCATTATACAGAAGGGCTTTGGTTAGGTGGGATTTTTCTTATGCAAGAAATTTGGGGGTAGAAATGCAAAGGGAAAGAGTAGCCATTGTTTTGAGGACCGTGTATTTTCGGGCAGGTTGGTGGTGGGAACTAGCATTGAGGTATCTATCAGTGTGTGTCTTCTTTCTGTAAACCTGGTGGGTAAGGGAGCCATCATGAAGTCAAGAAATAAGGACATCTAGAAAGGGGAGGGAGTTGTCCTTTTGGGTTTCCATAGTGAATTGGATGTGAGGGAAAATTTTGTTGAGGTGGTTAAAGAAGGAGACAAGGTTGGAGTGACCATGAGGCCAAACAACGAAAGTGTCATCTACAAACCTAAACCAACATTTGGGTTTGAAATGAAAATTGTTTAAGGAAAAAGATTCAAAATGTTCCATGAAAATGTTGGTGACAATATGCGATAAAGATGATCCCCTGAATGTACCTTCAGTTTGTTCTTAGCTCACCCCTATGAAGGTGAAGAAGGTGGAGGATAGACAGATCTCGATGAGGTTGAGGGTTTCAGGATCAACGGGTTTGGAAATTAGGGTGAGGGATTCAGACACTAGGATTTTGGTAAATAAGGAAACAACATCAAAGTTGACCATAAAGTGTTGGTCATCAAGGTGAAGATGGCAAGTTTTATGAATGAAGTTTGAGGAGTCTTTGATAAAAGAGGAGGTTTTGCTGACAAAGGATTGAATCTTTTCAACAAGGTATCGTTCTAGGGCATGAGTGAGGTCTCCAATAACACTTACAATAGGTCAAAGAGGGATGTCAATTTTATTAATTTTAGATTGACCATATATTTTTTTTTTCATATATTTTATATTTTTTATCAATTTAAATAATCAATATTAAATGTTTATTAAAAATGAATTTTACTATAATTTTAAATTTATAAAAAATATTTTTTTATTATTATTTTTATTTTTATTTATATTATTAAAATTGTCATTTCAATTTCTCAACTTTCTCAAAACACTATACACTATTTAAGAACTCATTCTCAATATTTAGGATCTCATGCGGGGAATCATGATGGCGAGATCTCATATATAAATGTTTGAAACTAGATTTATTTTTTACAAAGTTAAATGGGAATTTAGTTTTTAATATTTAGATATTCTTCTAAGTTAAAAGTTTGAATTAATAGTGTAATAATTTAAAATTAGTTGTATTTGTAAAAGTTTTTTTTAAGGTGAAAAAATTTATTATAATTCAGTTGGAAAGATATTCATTACTTTGTTATATTTTTTTTTTTGTTTTGGGTGGTTAATATATTTTCTTATATTTGAAGAGGATTAGTTTTTTTAGATTTTGTGTGCTTAAGATATTTCAGATTCCCTTATGTGTCAAGAGGATGAGCTTTTTCTAGATTTTGTGTGCTTAACATATTTCGGATTTCCTTATATGCCAAGAGGATGAGCTCTTAACCAATTAAAAATAGTTTTAGATCTTACTTCTAGACAAAAAGTTTTTGATAGCCTAAATATTCTCAAGAAAAGTAGTATCCATTATGGTCATCATTAAAACTACCTCTAATAGTATTCTGTTCACTTTAATAACATTTAATCTTAATCCCAAATACCACCTTTGTTGCATTTTAACCTCTTACCTAAGAAAAAATCATAAAAATAATATTTCATATTTATAAAATCTATTTCAATTCTATATATATATATATATATGTTTTAAGTATAAAATAAATTATAATTTAATTTTCCTTTTCAAGGATTAATAAATCTTAAATCTAAATAGAGAAGTAAAATAAATCTACCTAAATATTATTACACCAAATCAAAGTTCACATAAAATTCCTCATGGAATGGTTTTCATAAATTCTG
>JASDQU010374776.1:94702-105535 GCA_032191745.1 Picea mariana | reverse complement strand
TTGAAAATTATTATCAGCTAGATGGATAGTCAGTGTGCTAGTAGATAGACATTCTCCAGGCGAAAAATGGTCCAAGACATTTATTCTTCTAGGATGTATGTAGAAGAATAGTTCTTGTATCCCATGGCATGGCTTCCAACATCTGTTGAAATAGTTATTCTTCTAGGACATATGTCCGAATTAGAAGAATGGTTCTTGCATCACTCTGTGGAGTGAATGACTTATTCAGTATCATGCCTGATTACTCAGATGGAGTATGGATTCAAGAGATGATACAGTTGATGCTATCAAATGATATTGATAATGATGAGGGTGCTCGTGATCTGATCATGAGATAGTTTGTATGGCTATGCTGATGCTAATGATTGAATGGTATGTTTGTGCTCAAGACTATTGCTTTCAATACCTCCCTAGCTAGGAGGGAGTGTTGATATTATGGTAGTTGCGGGAGGTATTATCCTCCATGTGTAACCCAGACATGAATATAATATTTTAGGAAGCAAGAAAAAACCTTAAAGCATGGATAATAACCCTAAGAGGCAAGTCGACTCAAGATAATATTTATTGTTGAGTTATTAGCCTCCAGAATGAGAATTCGTCCCAGAGAACTAAGCAGAAACAATATAAATACAAGATGCCAAATCTCATTTGACACACACAACTCACAACTGTAGAAGTGAAGAAGTGCGCACTGCAAAAACTAGGTAAGTGCACATGTCTAGGCAGTAGCTGTAGCTGCAGCGACTGCAACCTGTATTCTCGGTTTAGGCTTGGACTTTCTATTGGTTATGGTTTGGACTTTCTGCCTTATGTGCTAACTCTGGAGAGAGGTATGCTACATTGTTTGGTTATTAGGCCTAGGGTTTGCTTCCAGAATTATTCTCTGTCAAGGTTAAGGTGCTTGGAGGTGGCTTCAGCCTATGGTTGGGTGACAATATTGCTATATTGTCTATGGTTAAACGAGCACATCTATTATTTCTAACAGAAACTAATATAAAATTTGCCACATACATCTAATAACATATATAAGAATAATAAAAAGAATATTAAACACCATAAATAAAAAAATCTCAAACTAAACATATTATCCTCCATAAATTATTAGAAAAAAATAAAAATAATAATAATAAAAAAGTTTGTAATGAAAAAACATGTATTTTAAATGCAAAGAAAAACAATCATCAATGTTATTAGTTACAAAAAGTGTTCTGATCACATGGTCACTACGCCTTAGGAATAGGAATGGGATGAGTAATTGTTATAAAATACATTTACATGAAAGTTGTAATTTGATTTATGGTTTTTATGTATTTATTTTCATTGCAATTTGTTATAAATATATTATTAAATACAACTCCCGATTAATAGCAACTTTTTTACCGATCCATTACGAGCACTATAGAGAGCATGATATTCATAGTTTATTTTGTCATAATATTAAAGCAATCAATTTACAAGATTAAACTTTAAATTTTATCGCTATCAACTACAAACCTAGAGATATAAGTGAACATTAAATTTGTCTTACTTCACCCCAAAACCACATTTGACTCGAGAGTATTCTCATCCACACCTTTATTTATAAAACATATAACCCAAAACTACGTTGGACTCGATAGTATTCTCATCCACACGTTTATTTATAAAACACATTGGAGTAAACCAAATAAAAGATCATCTTTAAGATAATCAATTAGATATAAATTTAAAATTATTTATATAGCTAAGTTGTCAAATTGTATTGTGTCTTTATTTATTTGTGATGGCCATTATTATGTAAAGGTATGCATAAGAGTAATGAAAGAAAAATAACCAACCAGAAGTAAAGAACATGGCAATGATGCGTTTAGTTTGGGTTGAGCATCAAGTTGTCCATTGGTTTACATTTGACAAATTAAATTTAGAGAAGGGTGGAATGATACATATGGCATAATTATGATTAATTATTACATTATTATTGGTATGGTATAATATGATGATGATGATGATTAATATCTATTAAAATTGAATTGGTCTATCAGTGAGTAATTATTTGTGATTTTTTAGAATTTTGTTTCTGTGCTCGAAATGCATTAAGAGAAGCTTTCCAAGGTCACCATAGTTTTGTTGAGTTAATAGGTTATGAAGGTTGGTAGTGTGACAAATATTTTGAAAATGAGATCTATTGTTCTTATCTTAGCAATGCTTATTTTTTTTCTTTACATTTGCAAAACAGATAGATCATTTTGATCTTCTAGATTAGGGTTGATTACATCCTTATAATACCTTAATTTTCTTTTTTCCTCTAACTCTTTATCACACCACATTTTCTCCTTAAATTTTAATTTGAGGATTTTTTTAATAGTATCTTTATTCTGCAAAATGGTGTCTTTCATGATTCCCCAATAGTTTAGCCAAGACTTGACATCTTTATGCCATCCTTGCTTGAGTCGATGGTGGTTACGACTCAATTTTGAAGCAATTTAAGGAAGCCTCTTGTCTTCCATGTTGTTTAATTTGTTCTTATACATTAGGTATCTAGTCATAGTTGTGCTCTCAATGGGGGAGAGGCTTGCTTCTAAGAGGATGAGATAGGGTGTATTTCCTTTAATTTTGAGATTATAGGTTATAAAATTCTTTTGTATTTTCTTTATCTTCCTCTAGGATTCATGAGAGATATTACAACCTCAGACTTCACATCCATAAAGAATAACAACTATAACAAGAGTCTCAAAGAGGAGTTTCTTCTTATCCCAACTCCAAAAATCAACTAATTTATAATTATTTTCAAGCTCATAATAAGCTTTCCATCCCCCATAATCTTTTTCTCAATTCTATAATTCCACTTGAATTATGTGATACATATAAAAATTTTAATTAGAAAATAAAAATCACACTAATTTGAAACATATAATATAATATATGTGATACATATAAAAGACTTTAATTAGAAAATGAAAATCACAATGATTCGAAACATGTCCATATAATTATGGACAACGAAACAACATATTTAAGTGAGTTGAAAAATTGTTAATGCATATACTATCGACCTATTTGATGAATCGACATTTTCATTTCCTCCATTTGCATATACTATCTACCTATGTGCCTCCCTTCTAACCTTATTAAATAATAAAAATAAAATGCCTATAAGGAAATGCCGTTTGCAAATATACATTTTATCATATAACTAATGGATGGATAAATGTGTTAAACAACCTCAACACTAAACTCTACAACTAAAAATGGTGTTTAATAATTACATTTTATTAACACATTTTTTAACATAAATATTTTTTCATTCATCCTGCTCCTCCATCCACCATTTCTATGTAGTGAATGAATCGGTGTTCTCTTTATAGCTTCGTTTCGTTATTCACCATAGTAATGAAGGCCTTACCACTCACCTTGGCTGGTAGAGGGCTCTTTTTCCAACCCCATGAAAAGACCTTTTCTAACTTTTCTAATAAACATACATGTAGGGTTCAAATCCTCTCAGATTTTGTTGTGGAGCTGAACAACTGCTCCTTCTCGACCTCTAATTTGGCATCTTGTGGAGTTGAACAACTCCTCCTTCTCATTCTCTAATTTGGTTATGCCAAATGTTTTCTATATCACCTTCACTTAATCTTTATATATTAGCTTACTTAATCCTTATATATTAGTTTTAGATGTTGTTAATGATTCTTTTTATGGGCACTTAATGATTTTTTTTTTTGATGGGCACTTGATGGGCTATATTCATGTGAATCACTTGTTATGTTAAATATACTATGTTGGAGTTTGAATAACTGAATATTAAAAGAATGATATTTTTATGAAAATGTAGGTTTTCATAGTTAGTGATAATGTTAGAAGATTTTCTAGATAAACAGAGTGTAAGTGGTTTTGACGAGTTTAACATTTTGAATGAGAGGTTTGTATTTAAAGTGAAGGATTGACAATTGATAGTTGAAAAGAGGAACGAGAATTACATATTCAAAATAGCCTTTGAGATAAAATATTGACAAAAATAGTAAAATAAATTATCTAGAGTAATAAATAATTAAAAAATATTGAAATAAAATATTAAGTTGTTGAGAATAATAAAGTATTCAGATTTGTTGAGATAGATTAATAACGATAATAATCAATTTTTTTAATAATAATTAAAAAAATATTTCTTAATAATAATTAGATAATATTGTTGATATGAGAATAATAAAATATTAATGTATAGTTGAGATAAAATATTAAGATATGGATTAAAAGTTGTTGAGATAATTAATAATACTTGAATAATAACATTTTTTATAATTGAATAATATTGTTGATATGAGATAATAGTAATGATAATAATGTAAAAGAAATAAATTGAATAGAGATAATAATAATGATAATAACTTAAAATAAATAAGCTTGAATAGTCTTTTTTGACATAATAGCTTTTTATGTCCTCCATGATGGATAGATTGTCCACTAAAAATTTTGAAATTTTAAACGTACACAATTTTTATCCAGAAAATATTCTAATATAATAATATCATTTACTAACATATACAAAATTGTAGGCATTAACCACATCAATAATATCTCATACATAAAGAAAATAATAATAAAATAGATCAACATAAATGTCAACTTGAATTAGAAATGGACATGTAGGGAAAAATGAGAAGGGATTCATATTATCTGTGACATCATATGAAGGAGTATAATGAATTCATAATTGGACTAAGATATCACCATCAATGCAATGGTACTTGTGACCAAAGTAGCAACCCCCACCTTTGATATTAAGAAAATTGATTGGGCTTGTATTTATTCATTCCCATCTTTATACTTATTGAATTTTTTATATATTCCTACACTTAATACATGTTGGGGATCTATATTGAACAACCATCCCATAGAAACTTGTTGGAGTTTATTTATATTCTTCTATTGGATGGACATATATAAAACTACTACTACTATCCATTACTACTATCCATTACATACAATAGAACTTTATTGGAAGTACATAATCAATTTTTAATATTAATGAGTCAATGAGGATGAGAAGATTTCTTGTTTTTTAAACAAAGAGGCAGGCGATTCATTGGATACAATTGGATTGTAATGAATATTAAAAGAATGTGTTGCATGTAGAACATAATTGATGGACAAATTTTGGGGTAACGGGATAATCTTTTGGTCTTTGTCTTCATATGATGATTATAGCGATGAGGTGGTAGGTTGAATTTTATTAGTTGTTGGTTGACTTTAATATGTCCATTTTATTCGTCCCTGAGGTGTAGGATAGTCGGTGACTGAGTGTGTTGTTAAGCCACTCCATGTTGAAAAGTCACCGGTTCGAAACCTACGGGGATAAAAAATCCAACCATGTTAAGGGTTGGTGTGGATCAGGCCGGGTGCGATCCCTGGGTGATTTTGACGGCTTAGATGCCCCTGAGTCATGGTTTCTCAAGCCAAAGGTTAAACCTAATGCCAAGAAAGTCTGGACCAATTAACAAACAAAAAAAAATATATCCATTTTATCCAATTTTTTTTGGTTATATTTTCGATTTTTCCAATTAATTGAAATATGTAATCTTATTTTTCTTCAATTTTATTGGCTATGAAGTTTTTATTGGCTTTCAAGTTTAAGGTATTATTATCAGATCGATGACATAGTTCTCTGGAATGGGGAAATCTGATTACCTATTATTTTCTTATGTTGTTGTCATGACATTTCTTTTTAAATCGTGTCATGGCATTACCTCTGTGCACCTTTGACACTCAGATACTCTCGTGAGGTCTCCTTGCAGTCGAGGTGCCTAACGTGTCAAGGGAATATTGAAGCTTGCATGCAAATGACCTTGACATGTTTCCCTGACATGTTGCATACTCTCCCAAGGTATCTTTGCAGTCAAGGTGCCTATTGTGTCAAGGGAAGCTTGAAGGAATCTTGAAGCTTGCATGTAGAAGGCCCTGACATGCTGCATAGGCACATAAACCACCTCTCCACCGCTCGTCACCTGGCCACCTCGATCAAATGTAATTGCTTCCTGATCGAACGTATTAACTGATTATTCTACTGGCCTTACAACAGGATATGGCACTGGGGTATCTACTTCTAGACGAGGTGGTGGAGAAGCTATAACTGGTGAGTATGTTGGCTAAGAAGTTGGGACTTTCGATTTTCTCCTACCTCCACCCCTGTGGCTTACCTTGTTGCTTGCTCCTTTTCCTTTGCCATAATCCAAGGCTTTCCGTCTATATATACATAGAGAGAGGAGGGAGTTTGAAGACTTAGATTTCCTTGGGTCGCACACTAACAAACCAAAAAAACATACATTTAGCAAATGGAACCAAATTACAACAGTAACTACTTTGTTGATAACATATCATATCATTAGAATAACACAAACCTCAACATAAACAATCTATTTATTACTTATAATGGATTTAGCTTATTGAAAATATCATTTCCGCGATAGATTATAGTATAAACAATAGACATATTTGTTCTGTGCATACGGATACATAATGAGTTTACTATTTGGGAGATTTGTAAAAGCCAAATGTTTCTGCCTTATTGTATGAGTTTTAACGATGAGACAGTGGATGGTTTTTTCGAAGACCATAAATGTTTTCATAATTGATTTCCTCTGGAGACTCATGGTTTTTATGTAATTTCATGACCATATTGGACTACGGGGGCTTTGAAATCGTTAAAAAGCAGGTTTGTCTCATATCCCATTCTTGGCAGACTTTGGTTGAAATCTATTTATGGGAGCGTATTTAGGGTACCCTGCATTGGAGTCATTTCCATATCTCAGATTCGAACCCTTGACCTATCCCCTTACCCTTCCAGCAACTATGCTAAGTGACAAACTTGAACCCTTGACCTATCCCCTTACCCTTCCAGCAACTATGCTAAGTGACAAACTTGAACCCTTGACCTTTACGGGCACGCCCAAAAGGTGGTGGAAACTCTGGCAGCCATGCTAAGAGACGAATGGAAGGTACATTTGAGAAGGTGGATAAACATGTAGAGAGATAGATGGAGATGAAGAAAGACATGCTAATTCGATTAATTCTATTAATTCCACTCTGCACAAGAAAGTACTCGACTCACTACGTATTATTAATAACATAATCATTTATTCATTGACATGAATTCTTTGGTTTGGTTTTAAGGTTGGCCCTTAGAAAGGATTACTTATTCTCTTAAAAAATTAAAAAGTAAATTTTAGATAAGAACCCAAATATATTCTTAGCGTTCCATTCGCTAACACAAAACTACTTGGGTGGCCCACCTTCACATCTTTTCATGTTTCACCAATTTTTGCAAGTTCCAAGACATGAGTTTTCCCATATGGAAAAAGGTGGCTTATAAGAAAGTTTCTCTGTTTGAATCCTTCCTAGCGAGATCATGAAAATGATTACCACAAGACTACCCAAAGAAAATACCTTTGGCTTGATCATACAATAGCCAAACTGAGCAACACTTAGTGGGTTTTCTATGAGTTTACTATCACAAACATGTTCGTCAACATAGGAAGTTGAGTGGAAAACATCCCTCTAGTAACATATTGATTGAGCTTTGAATTGAATTCTGTATAAGGAGGAGGTTCACTTGCAATCATAATCAAACTTCGGCTTGTTTCTATAAAGCATGCCAACAAAGTTGTAAATGGTATTAAAGAATCGCTTATGGAGATCGACAACTGACGAGATTGTTTTACAAGGTCATTTCCAATAGTCTATCCAAATTTTCCATCTCATCTGCATGGCTGAAAACTAGTAAAATTTTATTTGAAATGGCTCTTAATATCATTCTATTGTAAAATTTAATATTAATATTCAACTTTTTATTCGATAAATAGTGTAAAGGCATTTTCATCTTTATATTTTATATTTTGAGTTTTTTCTTCTTTCTTTGTTGTTTAGTTTTTTTCTAATTTATAAAATTCATATGCAATTTCTTATTTCAACACTTAAAAAAAGGAAATTTATAGGATGTGAAAAAGATGATGTGAACCACATCATCTTCTATGCAAAAATATTTTAACACCTTACTTGTATGACCTGGACTAAGTTGTTGTGAAGCACTTGTTATTATCTAGATTCCATCTACTACAAGCCATGAGATCAATCTCACAATGTATACACATCTTATAATGATTACAATGAGAAATGCATCGCAACATTTAAATATTTTATGTTGGAAATTGTTTACCTTCTTTATAACAACAAGATATGTGGGCATCTAATAGAAACATGCTATGTCCAACATTGCAACACTAATGATCAATATGGATAGAAATTTCATGTTGAAAGGTGGATACATAGACAAGTCCGTCATTTAGTTAGTGAACATTGTAGGCTCTTTCCACATGATTTAGTCCCAATTGAAATCTCTTGATACATAATGGAAATGGTAGGATTTTCTCGTAGAGTTGCAATCATGGTTGACACAAACTAACTAGTGGTGGGGTTAATGGAGGCATTAACATCATGATTACAATGTTGGCGGATGAGCAAGTGAAAGAGGGTGCATCATTGGAGGAAATAGAAAGAACAAATACAGAGAATCCTAGGAGAAAAAGAGGAAAACAGGTCAATTTAACTAAAATTGGAGTAATTCTAGTTTAAGCTCCTTCAAAAATAGGTCAATTGGAGTTCAAAAGTATGGATATTAGATTCCAAAACCGCATAACTAGATTTCAAGAGTGAAAAATAAGTTCAAAACATATAATATCATGAATTCACAAATTAGTAATTGAATAGTCATTATTAATTTTTTGTAAATCTATACTTGAATTAAAGTAATTTGTATAATTATTAGATTTCAATTTCAATATCGTTACAAAATAATACTTATTAAATTTTTAGTTATTTTATGAAGAACATAATAGAAAACAAATTCACTTTATAAATAAATATATAAATATAGTGTGGTTTAAATGATTATAAAAAAATATAAACTTATTAATTTTTTAATTATTTTATCTTTATTAGAATAACATAATAGAAAACAAATTCACTTTATATTTATAAATATAGTGTGCTCTAATTGATTATAAAAAAATATAAAAATAATTAGAATAACATAATAGAAAACAAATTCACTTTATATTTATAAATATAATATGCTCTAATTGATTATAAAAAAATATAAAAATAAAGTTACTAGCTAAAAAACATTATCCACTTTTATAGATAGAGGGAGTCTAATATTCTTTTAATAACTTACAAATACAAGTCACATTCAAATTATATGTTTCACATCATATCTATACTTTTTATTAGTAATAACTATTATCATGCCACTTTTGTCTAGTATCATGCCATTTTTGTCTACTAGGGACACTTAGGTGATTTACATCGAAGATATTACAAATCACTTTACATAGAAGCACTTGATTATTGAATAAAGGATAATTATTTATGGGGATCAAAATCAACCTTTAAAGTTGAGAAAATGGAAAATTACATGACGTCTTTGTCCATGGGGTGTGTGTGAGAAATCTTTCAAGAATTGTGTAGTTATTGTTACATAAATTTGAATAATTGTTTTGGCGCATGAGATGTTATGGTCACTTTAAGAGTTGGTTTTATCAATTTAGGATTTTATGAGTCAATTTTTTTGATCTTTAAACTGCCATGGATATTCCACTGGAACAATTCATCCCAACAGATTTGATAAATAATTGAAATCTTTATTATTAAGGTTATTTTTCCTTTAGATTTCCAAAATATTTAGTTACTGATTTTTCTGCTTATGCATGAAATAGATAAAATGAAGAAATAGAGAACAGTAAAACACAGCCACATCATCCACAAAAAAATGTTGATTAATTGAGTTGGTTGTCATTGATGTCAACCCTTGAAGAAAGTCCAATAGTGAATTTCGGTAGCACAAAGGTTTGGGTAATGGACCCAAGTTTGTTTGATGGATAATGGTATGAGTTTTGATATATTTGCAGGTAAAACTATTCTAGACGGATAGTACATGTCATGTCATTTTTGGTGGTATGTGGAACGTCACATAACTCCTCACGGTTAGAGAGTTATGGCCATGTGAGGTTGAAGAACCTTCATGAGTCATCTAGAAGCCCCAAAAAGCCAAAGTGTTTGAAAAATAAATTATTTCAATAATAAAGTTAATGGAGAACTCCCTAAAATAAGGAAAGTGGGATGCTACATGAAAGTATAAATAAGAGGCAAGGCTCTCTCATTTAATCACACCCGAACACATTGAATATATTTTGTTATGTAAGGCTTATTGTAAGTACTCATTGATACATCTGAAGTTGCAAAAGTCTAAGGTAGTACGAAGGGTTGACGACGAAAGTTTCAGAATTACAGTGAATACAAAAAACCCTAAATTCTAAGGCATACGTGGGATGACATTGTATTAGGGTGCATACATACACGAGCTGACAATGTATTAGGGTGCATACGTACACAAGCCAGAAGTGTATTAGGGTGCGTACATTTTGGTAAAGCCATGGAAACTTGAAAAGATGAAGATGCAGAGGTTCTAGATTTTGAGATCAAGCTCCCAGGAAGGTCTAGAGTGCTCAGATACATCATATCTATCCATTGGTTCAAAAGGTATGTGTTATTTCTATGAATAGTTGGATTTTGATGTATGCATGAGAAATGGTTATGGAGATTTGAGAATTCTCCCTAGAGAGACTAGTGGTTGCATGAGATCTTCTATATAAGTCAGATCTACAGAAATACAATGCTGGTATATTTATCATTCATACTTCTTGTTGAGGCACATCTTGTATTTCTTTGCATATGGCTAAGGGTTTTTGTGGTATATGGTTGAGAGCTTGTATTGGTTGATGTATTGAGAGGATGAATATAAGA
>JASDQU010374776.1:82812-94682 GCA_032191745.1 Picea mariana | reverse complement strand
TATATCATTGATCTCTTAGATTTATTTCTCAGGTCATTAAATGTGATCTGTAGTTAAATTATTACTTAGTTAACCACAATTATATCCTTTAATTAATTAATAACTCACTTTATTAAGATCATTAAATCATCTTTGTTTAATTAATAACTTGTTACCACAATTAATCCCCTAATTAATTTTACTTTATAATCTTTAAACATTTATCCAACTAGGGTTGTTACAGAGAACATGATATTCATAATTTATTTTGTCATAATATTAAGGCAATCAATTTACAAGATTAAACTTTAAATTTTATCACTATCAACTACAAACATAGAGATATAAGTGAACATTAAATTTGTCTTACTTCACCCCAAAACCACATTTGACTCGAGAGTATTCTCATCCACACCTTTATTTATAAAACACATAACCCAAAACTATGTTGGACTCGAGAGTATTCTCATCCACACGTTTATTTATAAAACACATTGGAGTAAACCAAATAAAAAATCATCTTTAAGATAATCAATTAGATAAAGTTAGTGACAATCATTAGTTTAACTACATATACATATAAATTTAAAATTATTTATCTAGCTAAGTTGTCAAATTGTATTGTGTCTTTATTTATTTGTGATGGCCATTATTATGTAAAGGCATGCATAAGAGTAATGAAAGAAAAATAACCAACCAGAAGTAAAGAACATGGCAATGATGCGTGTAGTTTGGGTTGAGCATCAAGTTGTCCATTGGTTTACATTTGACAAATTAAATTTAGAGAAGGGTGGAATGACACATATGGCATAATTATGATTAACTATTACATTATTATTGGTATGGTATAATATGATGATGATGATGATGATTAGCGTCCATTAAAATCGAATTGGTTTATCAGACTTTAAGCACGTAAGTGATTACTTGTGATTTTTTAGAATTTTGTTTCTGTGCTTGAAATGCATTAAGAGAAGCTTTCCAAGGTCACCATAGTTTTGTTGAGTTAAGAGGTTATGAAGGTTGGTAGTGTGACAAATATTTTGAAAATGAGATCTATTGTTCTTATCTTAGCAATGCTTATTTTTTTTTTTACACTTGCAAAACAAATAGATAATTTTGATCTTCTAGATTAGGGTTGATTACATCCTTATAATACCTTAATTTTCTTTTTTCCTCTAACTCTTTATCACACCACATTTTCTCCTTAAATTTAAATTTGACAATTTTTTTAGTAGTATCTTTATTCTGCAAAATGGTGTCTTCCATGATTCCCCAATAGTTTAGCCAAGACCTGACATCTTTATGCCATCCTCGCTTGAGTCAATGGTGGTTACGACTCGATTTTGAAGCAATTTAAGGAAGCCTATTGTCTTCCATGTTGTTTAATTTGTTCTTATACATTAGGTATCTAGTCATAGTCGTGCTCTCAATGGGGGAGAGGCTTGTTTCTAAGAGGATGGGATAGGGCGTATTTCATTTAATTTTGAGATTATAAGTTATAAAATTATTTTGTATTTTCTCTATCTTCCTCCAGGATTCTCGAGAGATACTACAGCCTCAGACTTCACATCCATAAAGAATAACAACTGTTACAAGAGTCTCAAAGAGGAGTTTCTTCTTATCCCAACTCCAAAAATCAACTAATTTATAATTGTTTTCAAGCTCATAATAAACTTTCCATCCCCATAATCTTTTTCTCAATTTTATAATTCCACTTGAATTATGTAATACATATAAAAAAATTTAATTAGAAAATAAAAATCACACTAATTTGAAACATCATTGATATAATATATGCGATACATATAAAAGACTTTAATTAGAAAATGAAAATCACAATGATTTGAAACATGTCCACAACGAAACAACATATTTAAGTGAGTTGAAAAATTGTTAATACATATACTATCGACCTATCTGATGAATCGACATTTTCATTTCCTCATTTGCATATACTATCTACCTATGTGCCTCCCTTCTAACCTTATTAAATAATAAAAATAAAATGCCTATAAGGAAATGCGGTTTGCAAATATACATTTTATCATATAACTAATGGATGGATAAATGTGTTAAACAACCTCAACACTAAACTCTACAACTAAAAATGGTGTTTAATAATTACATTATATTAACACATTTTTTAACATAAATATTTTTTCATTCATCCTGCTCCTCCATCCACCATTTCTATGTAGTGAACATTTCTATGTAGTGAATGAATCGGTGTTCTCTTTATAGCTTCGTTTCGTTATTCACCATAGTAATGAAGGCCTTACCATTCTATTGCGTTCACCTTGGCTGGTAGAGGGCTCTTTTTCCAACCCCATGAAAAGACCTTTTCTAACTTTTCTAATTAACATACATGTAGGGTTCAAATCCTCTCAGATTTTGTTGTGGAGCTGAACAACTGCTCCTTCTCGACCTCTAATTTGGCATCTTGTGGAGTTGAACAACTCCTCCTCATCCTCTAATTTGGTTATGTTTTCTATATCACCTTCACTTAATCTTTATATATTAGCTTACTTAAACCTTATATATTAGTTTTAGATGTTGTTAATGATTCTTTTGATGGGCACTTAATGATTCTTATGATGGGCACTTGATGGGTTATATTCATGTGAATCACTTGTTAGGTTAAATATACTATGTTGGAGTTTAAATTAGTGAATATTACAAGAATGATAATTTTATGAAAATGTAGGTTTTTATAGTTAGTCATAATGTTAGAAGATTTTCTAGATAAACAGAGTGTAAGTGGTTTTGACGAGTCTAACATTTCGAATAAGAGGTTTTGATAGTTGAAAAGAAGAACGAGAATTACATATTCAAAATAGCCTTTGAGATAAAATATTGACAAAAATAGTAAAATAAGTTGTCTAGAATAATAAATAAGTAAAAAATATTGAGATAAAATATTAAGTTGTTGAGAATAATAAAGTATTAAGATTTGTTGAGATAGATTAATAATGATAATAATCAAATTTATTCTTAATCATAATTAGATAATATTGTTGATATGAGAATAATAAAATATTAATGTATAGTTGAGATAAAATATTAAGATATAGATTAAAAGTAGTTGAGATAATTAATAATACTTGAATAATAACAATTTTTTATAATCGAATAATATTGTTGATATGAGATAATAATAATGATAATAATGTAAAAGAAATAAATTGAATAGAGATAATAATAATGATAATAACTTAAAATAAATAAGCTTGAATAGTCTTTTTCAACACAATAGCTTTTTATGGCCTCGATGATGGGTAGATTGTCCACTAGAAATTCTAGACATACACAATTTTTATCCAGAAAATATTCTAATATAATAATATCATTCACTAACATGTACAAAATTGTAAGCATTAACCACACCAATAATGTCTCATACATAGGAAAAATAACAATAAAATAGGCCACATAAATGTCAACTTGAATTAGAAATGGACATGTATGGAAAAATGAGAAGGGATTCATATTGTATGTGACATCATATGAAGGAATATAATGAATTCATAATTGGACTAAGATATCACCATCAATGCAATGGTACTTGTGACCAAAGTAGCAACCCCCACCCTAGATATTAAGAAAATTGATTGGGCTTGTATTTATTCATTCCCATCTTTATACTTATTGAATTTTCTACACTTAATACATGTTGGGGATCTATATTGAACAACCATCCCATAGAAACTTGTTGGAGTTTATTTACATTCCTCTATTGGATGGACATATATAAAACTACTACTACCATCCATTACATACAATAGAACTTTATTGGAAGTACATAATCAATTTATAATATCAATGAGTCAATGAGGACATGAGAAGATTTCTTGTTTTTGTAAACAAAGAGGCAGGCGATTCATTGGATACAATTGGATTGTAATGAATATTAAAAGAATGTGTTGCATGTAGAACATAATTGATGGACAAATTTTGGGGTAACGGGATAATCTTTTGGTCATTGTCTTAATATGATGACTATAGCGATGAGGTGGTAGGTTGAATTCTATTAGTTGTTGGTCGACTGTTCAATATGTCCATTTTATTCGTCTCTGAGGTGTAGGACAGTCGGTGATGGAGTGTGTTGTTAAGTCATTTCGTGTTAAAAAATTATCGGTTCTAAACTTGTGGAGACAAAAAATCCAACCATGTTAAAAGTTGGTGTGGATCATATGTCCATTTTATTCAATTTTTTTTAGTTATATTTTTTATTTTTCCAATTAATTGAAATATGTAATCTTATTTTTCTTCAATTTGATTGGCTATGAAGTTTTTATTGGCTTTGGAGTTTAAAGTGTTATTGTCAGGTCGATGACATAGTTCTCTGGAATGGGGAAATCTGATTACCTATTATTTTCTTATGTTGTTGTCATGACATTTCTTTTTAAATCGTGTCATGGCATTACCTCTGTGCACCTTTGACACTCAGATACTCTCGTGAGGTCTCCTTGCAGTCGAGGTGCCTAACGTGTCAAGGGAATATTGAAGTTTGCATGCAGACGACCTTGACATGTTTCCCTGACATGCTGCATACTCTCCCAAGGTATCTCTGCAGTCAAGGTGCCTATTGTGTCGAGGGAAGCTTGAAGGAATCTTGAAGGTTGCATGTAGAAGGCCCTGACATGCTGCATAGGCACATAAACCACCTCTCCACCGCTCGTCGCCTGGCCACCTCGATCAAATGTAATTGCATCCTTATCGAACGTATTAACTTATTATTCTACTGGCCTTACAACATGATATGGCACTGGAGTATCTGCTTCTAGATGAGGTGGTGGAGAAGCTATAACTGGTGAGTATGCTGGCTAAGAAGTTGGGACTTTCGATTTTCTCCTGCCTCCACCCCTGTGGCTTACCTTGTTGCTTGTTCCTTTTCCTTTGCCATAATCCAAGGCTTTCCGTTTATATATACATAGAGAAAGGAGGGAGTTTGAAGACTTAGATTTCCCTGGGTCGCACACTAACAAACCAAAAAAACATACATTTAGTAAATGGAACCAAATTACAACAGTAACTACTTTGTTGATAACATATCATTAGAAAATGATCCAAGCTAACACTTAAGAATAACACAAACCTCAACATAAACAATCTATTTATTACTTATAATGGATTTAGCTTATTGAAAATATCATTTCCGCGATAGATTATAGTATAAATAATAGGCATATTTGTTCTGTGCATACGGATACATAACGAGTTTACTATTTGGGAGATTTGTAAAAGCCAAATGTTTCTGCCTTATTGTATGAGTTTTAACGATGAGACAGTGGATGGTTTTTTCGAAGACCATAAATGTTTTCATAATTGATTTCCTCTGGAGACTCATGGTTTTTATGTAATTTCGTGACCATATTGGACTACGGGGGCTTTGAAATTGTTAAAAAGCAGGTTTGTCTCATATCCCATTCTTGGCAGACTTGGGTTGAAATCTATTGATGGGAGCGTATTTAGGGTACCCTGAATTGGAGTCATTTCCATATCTCAGATTCGAACCCTTGACCTATCCCCTTACCCTTCCAGCAGCCATGCGAAGTGACAAACTCGAACCCTTGACCTTTACGGGCACGCCCAAAAGGTGGTGGAAACTCTGGCAGCCATGCTAAGAGACGAATGGAAGGTACATTTGAGAAGGTGGATAAACATGTAGAGAGATAGATGGAGATGAAGAAAGACAAATGCTAATTCAATTAATTCTATTAATTCCACTCTGCACAAGAAAGTAATCGACTCAATACGTATTATTAATAACATAATCATTTATTCATTGACATGAATTCTTTGGTTTGGTTTTAAGGTTGGCCCTTAGAAAGGATTACTTATTCTCTTAAAAAATTAAAAAGTAAATTTTAGATAAGAACCCAAATATATTCTTAGCGTTCCATTCACTAACACAAAACTACTTGGGTGGCCCACCTTCACATCTTTTCATGTTTCACCAATTTTTGCAAAGCTCCAAGACATGAGTTTTCCCATATGGAAAAAGGTGTCTTATAAGAAAGTTTCTCTGTTTGAATCCTTCCTAGCGAGATCATGAAAATGATTACCACAAGACTACCCAAAGAAAATACCCTTGGCTTGATCATACAATAGCCAAAATGAGCAACACTTAGTGGGTTTTCTATGAGTTTACTGTCACAAACATGTTCGTCAACATAGGAGGTTGAGTGGAAAACATCCCTCTAGTAACATATTGATTGAGCTTTGAATTGAATTCTCTATAAGGAGGAGGTTCACTTGCAATCATAATCAAACTTCGGCTTGTTTCTATAAAGCATGCCAACAAAGTTGAAAATGGTATTGAAGAATCGCTTATGGAGATCGACAACCAACGAGATTGTTTTACAAGGTCATTTCCAATAGTCTATCTAAATTTTCCATCTCATATGCATGGCTGAAAACTAGTTGTGTTGCGACATATAGGGAAGAGAATGAAATCCATGTTAAGCTTCCACGTCTCATCAGTGCTCTTGGAAATACAAACGTACTAAACAATCCCAAGGGATGCCACTTTGGTCTTCGATTATCCAAAGGTTTTAAGGGTCATCTCCAAATGATAACATCTCGACGAGTTAGGTAAGCGAAGTCTATGTTTCTCACCTCTAGTCAAACAGATCGAACACTAACCCTAAACCTATGTCAACACTTAATAATTTAATCATCTTTATGTTACATGTCGAGCCACCAAAGCATAACCTTGAAGGTTCATCGCTACATTCAATCATGGAATTTGTTTGGAAATGCGATGATCCATGGTGTCCACAATGTTGTTGCGTGGGTGCTAAATAACAAGTTGGTCATTCTCCTTTTTTCCATCTCACTGCACAGTCCAATTCTAAGTGCATCTCACTGCACAGTCCAATTCTAAGTGTGTGAGAGAAGGGAGCTTCCATATGAATATGGGAAACATTTCCTTATTTCCCACACTGCACAGTCCAATTCTAAGTGTGTGAGAGAAGGGAGCTTCCATATGAATATGGGAAACATTTCCTTATTTCCCACTAAGGCACTCTTGTGGAAAATATTTCAATGACATAGTCAAAGATGTGATCCAGTGAGACGAAACATAAATAAACATCATCCATTTTCATATTTCAAACATTTCAACCATCTTTGAAGAAGAAGAACCACATATCAGATCATGTTTTATGGGAATAAGAGATCACATGACTGCTTCTTGATCGGATATGTTTCATATGAATCATTAGTTAATGTGTTTCTCTCCACTCTCAACATTTGGTTGATATTTTTGTCACACTGTAGGGGTCAAGTGGTGGGAATAATCAACAAAACTGAAAACTTTCTATTTTATTTGAAATGGCTCTTAATATCATTCTATTGTAAAATTTAATATTAATATTCAATTTTTATTCAATAATAGTGTAAAGTCATTTCCATATTTATATTTTATATTTTGAGTTTTTTCTTCTTTCTTTGTTGTTTAGTTTTTTTCTAATTTATAAAATTTATATGCAATTTCTTATTTCAACACTTAAAAAAAAGAAACTTCTAGGATGTGCAAAAGATGATGTGAACCACATTATCCTCTATGCAAAAATATTTTAGCACCTTACTTGTGTGACATGGACTAAGCTATTGTGAAGCACTTGTTATTATCTAGATTCCATCTACTACAAGCCATGAGATCAATCTCACAATGTATACACATCTTATAATGATTACAATGAGAAATGCATCGCAACATTTAAATATTTTATGTTGGAAATTGTTTACCTTCTTTATAACAACAAGATACGTGGGCATCTAATAGAAACATGCTATGTCCAACATTGCAACACTAATGATCAATATGGATAGAAATTTCATGTTGAAAGGTGGATACATAGACAAGTCCTTCATTTAGTTAGTGAACATTGTAGGCTCTTCCCACATGATTTAGTCCCAATTGAAATCTCTTGATACATAATGGAAATGATAGGATTTTCTCGTAGAGTTGCAATCATGGTTGACACAAACTAACTAGTGGTGGGGTCAATGGAGGCATTAACATCATGATTACAATGTTGGCGGATGAGCAAGTGAAAGAGGGTGCGTCATTGGAGGAAATAGAAAGAACAAATACAGAAAACCCTAGGAGAAAAAGAGGAAAATAGGTCAATTTAACTAAAATTGGAGTAATTCTAGTTTAAGCTCCTTCAAAATTAGGTCAATTGGAATTCAAAAGTATGAATATTGGATTCCAAAACCACACAACTAGATTTCAAGAGTGAAAAATAAGTTCAAAACATATAATATCATGAATTCACAAATTAGTAATTGAATAGTCATTATTAATTTTTTGTAAATGTATACTTGAATTAAAGTAATTTGTATAATAATTAGATTTCAATATCAATATCGTTACAAAATAATACTTATTAAATTTTTAGTTATTTTATGAAGAACATAATAGAAAACAAATTCACTTTATAAATAAATATATAAATATAGTGTGGTCTAAATGATTATAAAAGAATATAAACTTATTAATTTTTTAGTTATTTTATCTTTATTAGAATAACATAATAGAAAACAAATTCACTTTATATTTATAAATATAGTGTGCTCTAATTGATTATAAAAAAATATAAAAATAAAGTTACTAACTAAAAAACATTATCCACTTTTATAGATAGAGGGAGTCTAATATTCTTTTAATAACTTACGAATACAAGTCACATTCAAATTATATGTTTCACATCATATCCATACTTTATTCAAATTATATGTTTCACATCATATCCATACTTTTTATTAGTAATAACTATTATCATGCCACTTTTGTCTACTATCATGCCATTTTTGTCTACTAGGGACACTTAGGTGATTTACATCGAAGATATTACAAATCAACATTAACCTTTACATAGAAGCACTCAATTATTGAGAAAAGGATAATTATTCACGGGGATCAAAATCAACCTTTAAAGTTGAGAAAATGGAAAATTACATGACGTCTTTGTCCATGGGGTGTGTGTGAGAAATCTTTCAAGAATTGTGTAGTTATTGTTACATAAATTTGAATAATTGTTTTGGCGCATGAGATGTTATGGTCACTTTAAGAGTTGGTTTTATCAATTTAGGATTTTATGAGTCAATTTTTTTGATCTTTAAACTGCCATGGATATTCCACTGGAACAATTCATCCCAACAGATTTGATAAATAATTGAAATCTTTATTATTAAGGTTATTTTTCCTTTAGATTTCCAAAATATTTAGTTACTGATTTTTCTGCTTATGCATGAAATAGATAAAATGAAGAAATAGAGAATAGTAAAACAAAGCCACATCGTCCACAAAAAAATGTTGATTAATTGGGTTGGTTATCATTGATGTCAACCTTTGAAGAAAGTCCAGTGGTGAATTTCGGTAGCACAAAGGTTTGGGTAATGGACCCAAGTTTGTTTGATGGATAATGGTATGAGTTTTGATGTATTTGCAGGTAAGACTATTCTAGATGGATAGTACATGTCATGTCGTTTCTGGTGGTATGTGGAACGTCACATAACTCCTCACGGTTAGAGAGTTATGGCCATGTGAGGTTGGAGAACCTTCATGAGTCATCTAGAAGCCCCAAAAAGCCAAAGTGTTTGAAAAAGAAATTATTTCAATAATAAAGTTAATGGAGAACTCCTTAAAATAAGGAAAGTGGGATACTACATGAAAGTATAAATAAGAGGCAAGGCTCTCTCATTTAATCACACTTGAACACATTGAATATATTTTGTTGTGTAAGGCTTATTGCAAGTACTCATTGATACATCTGAAGTTGCAAAAGTCTGAGGTAGTACGAAGGGTTGACGACGAAAGTTTCAGAATTACAACGAATACAAAAAACCCTAAATTTAAAGGTGTACGCAGGCTGACAGTGTATTAGGGTGCGTACATACACGGGCTGACAGTGTATTAGGGTGCATACGTACACAGGCTGTAAGTGTATTAGGGTGCGTACATTTTGGTAAAACCATGGAAACTTGAAAAGATGAAGATGCAGAGGTTCTAGATTTTGAGATCAAGCTCCTAGGAAGGTCTATAGTGCTCAGATACATCATATCTATCCATTGGTTCAAAAGGTATGTCTTATTTCTATGAATAGTTGGATTTTGATGTATGCATGAGAAATGGTTATGGAGATTTGAGAATTCTCCCTAGGGAGACTAGTGGTTGCATGGGATCTTCTATATAAGTCAGATCTACAGAAATACAATGCTGGTATATGTATCATTCATACTTCTTGTTGAGGCACATCTTGAATTTCTTGGCATATGGCTAAGGGTTTTTGTGGTATATGGTTGAGAGCTTGTATTGGTTGATGTATTGAAAGGATGAATATAAGAAAGGGTTTGAAGTCTAGATCATGTGAGGGTTAATATACTTATTCATGATTACAAAAACTTATGTCATATGAATATATATATATATATATATATATATGAGGATGCATGCACATGGTATAGATACAGTCTGGATAAAGTGACAGGTTACAGATTTATGTGAAAGAAGTCACACAGGGTCAGAAGTTTTCGGAAGAAAGAAAACCCTAGTTTTCATAAGGCATACGCAGGTTGCATAACGGTTTGGTAGCATACATACGCGCGCTGCATAACAGATAGGGTGCATGCATACATGTGCTGCAACACTACAAGTCATGTACATGTTGTATTTTGTTGATACATGTTGAGTTCAGGTACAGATTGATTACATGGTAGTTGTAGAGGTTGGCTACAAGTCAATGGTACAGATTGATATAGTTGTACATTGGTATATCTCATAATGATAATGTGACAATGGTTCCATCATTCTACTTTTACTTTAGGGCGATTGGATAGGGCAAGGACAGGTGGTTGTAGCCGAAAAAAATAGGGGGTTGTAGCCTCCTTCTGGTTGCAGCCAGAGAATTGTTAATTTGGAGCTTCCCTCAGGTTGTAGCCTAAGAAATTAGGGGGTTGGAGCCTCCTTCCAGTTGCAGCTAGAAAACAAAGGAAGTTGGTGCTTCCAATGAATGTAATTCTTCAAGATATATCATAAAAAATATTCCATGGTTTTCTCCCACTTTGGGTTTCCACGTAAAAATACTGGTCTACTGTGTATGTGTATGATTGTTCATTTTTTCATTGTTTATTTACACTGCAAATATTGGATGATAATGCTACATTGATTAAAAATGATTAAATTCCTCTATTACTGATTCACCTGCCCTCTTAATAATCCAACAATTGGTATCAGAGAAGGTTCCTTTAGAAATCAATTTAACCACTAAAAGGTAGATCATGGAGAGCAACAACATGTATAAAAATGGAATACCATAGTTTGATGGAAATAAGTATGCATTTTGGAGCATAAGAATGAAGACATATATACAGATACATGGATTTGAAATTTGGCAATCAATTGTAGATGGATACACAACACTAGCAGTTCCACCGACAAATGAAAAAGCAATGAAACTCGATCAGAATAATTCCAAATCCACAAATGCACTTTTGAATGGTCTTGGAGAATCGACATTCACCAAAGTTGCACATTGTAAATCCGCTAAATATATTTTGGACAAACTTCGAAATATCTATGAAGGAGATTCAAAAGTCAAAGCAACAAAGATTCAAACTTATAGAGGCCAGTTTGAACAACTTAAGATGAAGGAAGATGAGAATATTGCAACTTACTTTTTATGATTCGATGAAACAGTAAATGCAATCATGGGATTGGGAGAAGAAATCAAATAATCTGTAATTGTTAAAAAGTTACTAAGATCTCTTCCTATGAGATTTGACCCTAAAATATCAGCATTAGAAGAAAGAGAAGATCTAAACTCAATAAGCATGGACAAACTACATGGAATATTCACAGCATATGAAATGAGAACTGA
>JASDQU010374776.1:56709-82712 GCA_032191745.1 Picea mariana | reverse complement strand
CCTTCCTTTTCTTTAGCTCGGTACAATGATTCTTGTTGTGACCATACTTTCGATAGTTGAAGCATTGTACTTCTGAAATGCCTTTCTCTTGATTTGGCTTCCTCCTTGAACCAAACTTCCTTTTGTTCCCGAAGTTCTTGAATCTTGCTATGAAGGCTTGATCATCATACTTATTTTGGGGTTTCTCTTTTGCAATGATCCTTGATTCTTCTTGAGCACAGCAAGTCCAAAGTTCTTCAAATGTTGGATACTCCTTCCTTGTGTTCATGCTTGTGGCAAATGCATCCCATGTCTTGGGAAGACCATTGAGTACTATGTTTACCAATTCCTTCTCTGAGATGATCTCTTCAATAGCTTGTAGTTGATCTCTTAACTGAGAGATTCTCACAAGATATGATGTTATGTTGTCCTCATCATTCATCTTCATGTCACGGAGCTCATTCTTCAGATTCATAACTTGTCCAATGTTTCTGACTGAGAAGAGATTTTTTAGGGCATCATACATATTCTTCGATGAGTCAATATGGGAGATGTAGGGTATCAAGTGGTATTTTATAGATTCCACTGTGATACTCATAGAATTTATATCACTGTCTTTGAATTTCTCCATAGCTGCAACATTCTGCAGTTCCTTCTCTTTTCCTTCTTCAAACTCTGGCTTCACGATCTTTCCATTCACGATATCCAACACTTTATTCTTGGAAAGGATGAGGTCAATCCTTGTCTTCCATGCTCTGAAGTTAGAGGATCCTTCTAATTTGTTCTCTGACTTCATAGAATAAGTCATGGCTGCTTTGACTTGGTCAAACCATAGATTTGACCATAAAATCAAACTTCACCTCTTGGCTTGCTAAGAGTATTAGGAGATGTGCTAGGCTAGAGCACACTGATCTATCTGGAGATTAGGTCAATCCATTCACTTAAGGTGCCTCAACAAGAGGATTAGGGTTTCTGAAATTGCTCCTGCTAGTAACCCTAGCAACAGTGTCTTGGAAGCTGCTTTTGCTAGTAACCCTAGAGGCAATTCCTCAATGAGCTCAATATCCTAGCAGCCATGTTTCCTTCCAGCGTTTAGACTGAATGAAGGAGGTGTGGGCCCATAACTTGTTAGAATATGAAATATGTGTGATCATTTTACCATTGACAATAACCTTGTCACCCAACCATAGGCCGAAGCCACACTCCAAGCACCTTAACCTTGATAGAGAATCATTCCGGAAACAAAAACTAGGCTAGATAGCCAAAAAAAGGGTAGCACACATTTCCCCAAGGATAACACACCAACAAGAGATGATCAGATAGTCCAAACCCTAGCCAAGAGATAGTCCAATCCAAACGTGAACTGCTAGCTGCAACAACTGCAATGGTAGCTCTCCTCAAACCTGTGCACAAGACTGGGCACTGCAATTCTGAGACTGCCTGTCAGAATGAGAACTGGCCTCCTGTATTTATACTAATTCTAGCTAACTGCCTGGGCCGAATTCTCATTCTGGGTATCTGTCTGTTCAGTATATATTATTATTTTTGGCTGACTTCTTCTCTTGGAGGCTAATAACCTAATATAAATTATCTTCTTGATTTGAAAAGTCTTATAGGGTTATTAGCAAACTCATTAGGGTTTCTTATTGCTTCCCAGAGTATTCTATCCTTGTCAGGTTTACACGTGGAGGTAAATACCTCCCGCAGCTACCATAATATCAACAAAAAAGGATTAAATTTATCTATTACTGATTCATCGCCTCTCTCAGTAATCCAACAATAAACACAAGATATGACCCAGGAAACACAATACAAGAGAAAACCCAGCTAGAAGGTGAGGTTTCTCTTCTCTCTTTTCTCTGGTATAGAAATGCTGCAAGTACAAAGAAACATGCAATATATTTGGAGTTTCCTTTGACCTCTGGCCTGTATGGCTACTACATAACCTCTCCTCCTTTGTTATTCTCACAAAATACCACTCTTGCATGTTTTTCTCAGCTATGGAACAACATAAAATGCAAAAGAATGGAACCGCTTCTCCTCATAGAGGCCCAATATTTAACATATCCTGATAGCCATCTAGGGGTAGGTTTTTGACTTCCTCAACCATCAATTGTGATAGGATTTTGGACCTTCTAGAATATTATTCAAATGACATATGTGGCTAGTACCATATGAATGAGTAACGGGGGATGATGTGACATCCTCTCATACCATGGTGGTCAACATGATAGGTCAGCTTGCAGGAAGCATAACTTTTGCATATGGAATCCAATTGATGCACAATATGCATAGTTGGAAATGTATCAGAGTGTAGAACACCATCAAGGGTGTCAGAACAATTTCTGGACACTAGAACCCCAAAAAAGATGTTTAATGGATCAAAATAGCTATGGAAGGTTCTGGACCCCAATTTTCCAAACTGGGACTTGCCACTAAAATGGCCCTACAAGCTGATTCCTCCAATTTTTTCCACTCTAAAAAGATCGAGATAGATGAAAAAAAATATAATGATCCAATCAAGATCATTTTTTCATTCAATGAAGGGTACACATTTAAACTATTAGGGTCCTGCTCTAACCCCCTAGTTAGAAATTTCCTTCCCTAGAATGTTCCTAAAAGGTAGATTGAGCTACATAAATAATTAGAAGAAATGTAATAATATGTCTTGCGAAGTATATTATAATCAGAGCTTTGCTCACTAGAGGTTACCCCCTTGAAGAGGCAAGTGAACATTACTCACATCAATAAAGGTATAATCTTTTGTGGCATTCTAGTTATTTTATTTCCTATTGTTGTTGTAATCTACCGTTTCAATAATTAATCTAGATAAATTCTATTATTTATGCTCTGCAGATTCCAATTTACTAATAAAGAATATCAGAAGTGGTTATTAGAGAACTTTCCTAAGCCAATATTGTAGAGCATTTTTTTAGGCTAGAGGCATATTTCAACATCTATAAATAACATAGTGATCTATAATCTAGTGGGTAAATTTGTGGTAGGAGAAGAACACACACATGAAATACAAGAGGTTTCACCTAGTTTGACACCCTTGTATCCCTTATTGGTACCCCTTCAAGTAGTACCACATCAAATGATACCTATATATAGAATTTCACTTCCATGTACCCTGAGGTATATTGGAAGTCTCTTAGGATCATTGAGACAATCTTTATATAAGCCAATCGACCATATGAATAATATAATGCACTAAGACCAACACTCGAGAAGATTACTCTTTAGTACCTTGGTAATTGGGTAGTACGTCTAAGGGTACAATTGAGCCTCCTTGGTTAGTTCCTTGAGAAATTGGGCCGAGTACTATTGTTGGACCCCGCATGTATATCAAAGAGATATAGAACATGTCACTCCATTTCCCTTAGGACACTAGAAACCTTACCTCATGTTACTAGTCTAAGAAATTCCTACATAAACCATAGTATTGAGAATTTGATCATTCTGTCTGCGCAAAATTGTTCATGAAGAAGTAAATAAATAGATAAAATAAAATTTTGGGTCCTAACTACACTCTTATTAGTGACCTATCTCAATATAATCCTTGTATGGAGTTGATTGTTCATGGTACCACTCTCTAGTAATCCTTTTTGGTGGACCTAGTCACCCCACTACCAAGCAACTATATTAACAAACCCATGTAGTATTGATTTCCTGGGTACCACTCTCCAACAACCTGGTTCTTGTGGAACCACATCTCTATAACTACTAGAGGTGCTAAAATAGTGTTGATTTGTTTTCACCCATTAAACAAAGACCATTTTTTTTTTTGAACTTGGAAAGTTACAAATAATCTTCAACTGTTGATTGTGAAGACCCAACAAGTTTCCAATCAAATTCAGTTTTACAGTTCTTCATCATGAAATTCTAACGGGGATAATTTATTTTTGAATCAAAAGAGAAGGAAAAGAAAATATACTAAAATAAATAAATAACTTATGTCCATATTCTCACTAAATATCCCTATGTGTCATCTTCATCCAACACTTTATGGAATTGAAAACAGATATCATGTGCCCAAGATATGCCATTTTTCTCACTCATTATGTTGTCCCATACTTAGCCATTTTCCATTTTCCTTATTCTCCACTCTCCATACTTAGTCATTTTTGTTCCTTCCTCTCTACTCTTTACACCTTCATACTTAGACATTTTCCCAATCTTCCACACCATTTATATACTTAACCATTCCCATATTTAGCCATTTCCATACTTAACCCATTTCCATTTTCCATTTGCACTTATTCATTTTCATTATTTCTACATTCGTTTTTCATTCCCATCTTCCATTTTCATACTTATCACATAAGTCTATGACTTACTTCCCCAAAACTTAGTCATTTTTCATGATTTACCACATTTTACTCTTTTTACGCTAATTCTTCCATTGCGGATGTGGGGCAACATTCCTATTCATTTATTTTTTTCCCTCATGCCTGTGGCCCACAACCTACAATCTCTCTACCCTCAATTTTCACCTCCATTTCCGCATCATTCAAATTGCACATTCATTAAGTTTTACACTCAGTTAATTTATTTATATTTGAATACAGATGTGGGGGAGCCTGATTCCTTGAAATATCCTCCCACGACCCGCATGACTTGTCTAATGGATTATCACCTGCATGACTTATCTTATTTTTTACTCACTTTTACACTTAGTTTATTTATTGAATACAGGAATGCGAGAGTCCATACCTATAATTTCTCATATCTTCCATATGCCTGCAACCTGTATCCCTACCTTATAATTAGTAACTTTTACCAAGTTTTATCTCCTCACCTACCTCCTTTACTTCCATATTCTCGTAACTCCGCCAACCTTTCTTTAAATTTTTTAATATTATTTCATTTAAATAATATTTCCTATCCTAAGTTTGCTTCTCTTTATTTTTGGACACACCTCCCAATGACACATGGTAGTGAAGACCTATTATACATGGACACGTGGAAGTGGAGTGGACCTACCCCTGGGTGACACATGGATGGACAAAGATGACTAGATAGTGACTCTTGGACAATAGTTTTGGATACCGTTTTGGTAAAAATACTAAGTATAGGAAAAGTGTGCAGAAGAAGAAGGAAGCATAGGAGCACGTAGTTGAGGCGCATCCAGGAGGACAGTGCACAGAAGGAAGAAAACACATAGATAGAAGAATAAAGAAGAGAATAAAGGGTGATAAAAGGAAGAATGACAGAAGGATGAGAACTCGACGTTCCAGAAATAGAAGAACAAGAGAAAGAACCATGCAGACAGAAAAGAAGGAAAAAGCAACCGAACAACTAGTTAACTGAAGAAATTATGCATTGTAATAGGATTTTGGGATGATCAGAATAGGGTTTTAATCCCTAATTATTATGTATAAATATGTAATGGGTTGGGAGAATAGGTGTTCTCGAGTTCTCCTGTTTTCTGATTTTATCTGTAATAGTCTATCTGTTGGGTTTCTTAGTTCCTGAATGTAAAAGAGAGGATGAAGAGAGAGAAAGGATTGCACTACAGAGTGGCTAGCCTAGGAGAAATATAAGATAATCATGAGATATATTTGTAAGCATAGTGTGCCAGCCTAAAAATATTAATGAAAAACATAATAAATAAGCTAGCCATTATGGACGTAGCCTAGAGTTGGGTGAACCACGTTAAATACTGCATTCTATGCTTTTTATGTGTTTTCTTATGGAATCTGTTTGAATGAATGTTAGAGTAGATTTACTTTATGTGTAATCATGGCACAAGGATTAAGATGTTACAGTAATCAATTTATGTTATAATCAGGAACAAAATGGTAGTATGAATCTAATATTGGATAAGTAACTGAATAAGAACCTTTGCAAAATGTCCCGCACATAACTAGTTATGTCAGAATGAATAGGAACATAACCTCCCATTCCCTTAACAATGCAGAAACCCAGTTCCTGTAGTCCCAATAGATACCTTAGGTGAGACTTCATCTACACATGCAGGTGATGCCGAAAGGGCCAGTGTCTGAATGGTTTTGTTGGTCCAAAGATAAATTGAACCTAGGGTCTTACAACTACACACAACACCAACAATTGTTTTTTTTTTAGTGACTGACAATCTGTGATTAAGGGGATGTTTTTGAGGCCGACAAAGAAAGAAATATCAAAATGGTTAGAAGTGAAGGAATGAGAGTTTATTAAAAAAGAGAATATAAACCCTTGGATGAGTAACAAATAGTGGATACAAAAGTATGTGTACACAGATTTGCAGGAAATTTTCTTTGGCAAATTTCCAATTATTCTGACAGAGTGGTTAGAAAGATTAGTGGAGAACACTGGAAGCTACCAAAATGACACGGCAAGGAATTAGACTCCTGAGTTGGTAAGCTGACTGAATTTTGTGAGTAATAACACTTCTTGTGCAATTGATTTCTGGTTGGATAGTATATTATGAGGATATATTATATAATTTACGATAGAGTGTACCTAGTCATATAGTGTTTAAGAAAGAGAATTTTCCAAAGGTACGAGCGGAAGGTTCATGAAATCATTAGGTACATGGATAAATATGTTGCAATGTGACAAGTGCATGATGACCATGGAGTTTGATTGCTAAAGTATTTCGTGCACATAGGGGAACCGAGGGATGACATGAGGAGAGTTTGAGAAAAGGAGAGAAGGAAGGAAGCAGTGAAGAAAGAAGGGAGGGACTAAGAATGCAAATATATGGAGAAGGTATACCAGAGGAAGAAGATGATTTTTTGGATTTGTGTAGAGGAAGGAGGTATAAGAAGAAAAAGACTGGGGCTGAGAAAGGAGAGTCGTGCAGTGAGCAAGAGGAGAGTGGACCTTGCACAATCGTCCAAATTGTAGAGATACCACACATAAGAGGAGAAGGAGAGGAGGCACAATAAAGTCCTATAATAGAAGAACCGTGGAGTCCTACTTAGACATAATATTGTGTTGAATAGATGTCCCCATGTGTGTCACCACAATCATGAGTAACAATTGAAGACTAATGAAAAGCACTTATAGTTAGCAAAGGAGGACATAGTAGTAAAAATCATAGCAATGGAAGTAGTGCACAGAGTCAGAGTCAACCAACATCACCAAGAGGAGAGAATAAACAAAGCAATATGGTAGGGGTATACAATACCCTCGAATTGCCTGATTTTAGGGAGTGGGGTCAGAGGACCCAGAACAACATTTGTTTTTCTACAAGACAATTTGTGTTGCTAAGAACGTCCAGGATGGGGTTGTGAAGATTGCGCAATTGGCGAAAAAATTTAGAGGCTGTGCACTAGTATGGTACATGAAGCTGTAGAGTACCACACCTACAGGACAAGATAGGACATTGTAAGAGATAAGGCAAGCACTGCTAAAAGATTTTAGGAAACCAAAGTTGGAATCACAGTACATTACAAAACTAAAGGAGATCAAACAAGTGCATATTGAATTGGTATGGGATTTTGATCAAAGGTTCAAGGATCTGATGGGTAGGATGACTTTCCATATCCCAAATCAACAACATCGAGAATGGTTCATTGCAGGACTTCTTCCAAACATTCACAGACCCTTGATTAAATAAAAGGTTACGTTGCAACCTGAGGCTTTGGAAATTGCAATGAAATTGGACTCATCACTTGTAGGATATAGTGGAGGGATGGTGCAAGTTCAAACAAAATTGGATGTGTGTTGAGATCATTTCCCGCTTCCAAAATTTACCTCCACTTTTCTACCTTCCTAGTTTCTTTTTCCCTTTCTTTTCCCTCTTATATACTTATCCGTTTTTTCCCTTTCTCTTTTTTCCTTTTACTTTCCCTTTCTAGTTCTATACTTAGTCAGTTTTTTTTTCCAGAACGACGGGTTCCCGGGTTGGAAGACTTGAATATCCTCATCTCCATACATACCCTCACATCATGATTCCGACCGACCACCGCGCTATCCTATACTTAGTTGATATTGAACCTTCTATAGTCATGGGTTCGCGGGTTCACAGGTTCACGGGTTCACAAAAGTCTCAAATCCAATTTCTCTCTCGTCCGTCCCTGCCACCTTCGTGCTCTTCCCAATGCATATTTATTATTCTTTGAATGCTAACAAATCATCATGAAGGATAGAAAATATTGTCATTAATAATTGAAGGGATCGAGGAGATCTCCTATTAAAATGCATTAAACCATGATTTACAGAGGATTGTATTATCGCTCTCAAGCACTCATTTTAAACATTATATGGAGAAAATGAATGTTCTCGTCAACTTATGGAAGCAACTCGACAAAATTTATGTGGATATACATTGAACATTTTCGGGCATGGGGACTAGAGTTTTCAGTGGTCAAGAGGATATTCCTACTACTCATCCCCTTCTGCCCATAAGGAAGTAATCTGAACGTATGGAATTGCACACACAGATTTTGTCCTGAATGTCTTTAAATGTATGGATTTGGTTACCTGGTGTGCCGAGAGATATATTCCAATCCATAGGACCATTCCCCTGTCTCTCTATCGCCTCATGTATTTCGTAAGATGTTGAGACTTCATGAGCCAACGCTTACCTTCAAGGGAAAAGATTGCAGAGAATTATTAAAGAAGCATGACAATGGATTAGACCTCTTACGTGAATTCCTGGAGAACCCAGTGGCCCTCCCTGAGGACATCATGAGAATGGAGGTTATCTCATTCAAAAATCCTTTCTAGGAAATTGCTTGGCTTTTCACAAAGATAACAGAACAAGAAAATACAACCAACATATCCCGCATGATTATTTACATTCTATATTTTACAGTCAAAATAGGCCATCTTCGATTAGGGAAAGTTGATTTCCATTGAAATCTCTTCCCAATTGTCTTAATACAAGAATGAGAAGAATTTTTTTATGTCATCTTATTTGGTTTTCACAATAGAACATTGTTGTCAGTTCCCGAGATTATCTGTGTGTAAGAAGGTAAAGTGTGAATTTTACCCAATAACCTTCTGGTATCAAACATTATGGAGGAACAAGGCCTCCCAACATTTTTATGAGGTTTTTAATGATTTTGTCTTAGTTTTTAAAGGCTTGCTATTTGGAAAGGACACTCCCCGGATGTATGACCAGGTGAGTAAGTTCCTGGATAGGAAGGGGACACCGGAACAAATGGAGAATTATAATGTCATAAGGATTTTTGGTTCCAAGGAAAATCCTTCCTTCCTTCCGTGCCCCATATTTGACATAATGTTGGTTACTGAAATAACAAGGAAGTACAACTATTGGTTGCATTTTTTCCATTAAAAGAGAAAAAAATAATGCATACCTCTTCCTTGGAAAGTTGGGGGCTTTATATTCAGAAATATGAACAACATTGATGAATTTGCAGGCCATTTCGACAGCCTTAATCTAAGATATGTTGAAAGGGTAAAAGGGTTTGACCCTAGCAGAATTTTTGTAGAGAATCTACTGGCAGTTGGTTTCACCAATTCTTTTATTAATGGTATTCTAAATGAAGATGGAGATAATGTCTCAGGAACTCCCGCTCGTGACACTAGTGAGCTGGAAATGATACTCAAAACCAATGATTCGTACAAACAGAAAGGAAAAGGTTTGGGTGATAAGAGTTCCCAATTCCCAACTATCACTCCAAAGAGTACAACATATCGGAGTAGTGCTCCAATAACCCACCAAATTAATAAAGTAACCCACAGTTATCCATGTGGAGGAGATAAGAACCCTCCTTCAGGAAAAATTGAAATCTCCCACAAACTTCCCTTGAGGAAGAAAATAAAAAGCATTGTGCAAGAAGAGGAGGTACCTAGAGACGAAATCAACATACACAACCTCTCCCTCGAGGATATGGAACTCGATATTGACATTGCAAAAGGTGTTCCCCAACACTGATCAACCAGAGAACATGACTCACCAGAATCCTATGATGGAAATAATTGAGAGTGTGACCTTCGATGAAGAAGAATATTTTGTATTTCAGAGCGTTTTTTTTTATAGCGAGTCCAAAAATTTAATTATTGAGAAAAGAGATGTAAATAATAAAAAGGGGAAATCTCGTTCAGAGATCAACCTACAGAACATGCGACCTTCCCAAATTTCCCAAATTCACTGAGCAACTGGAGATGCTCTAGATAATTCTATTGGAGGAATTGAAGCATATAATGTCAAGTTAAAGGAAAGAATCAAAGAATTGGAGGAAGCTTTAATGCCTCATCTGGTACTTGCTAGTCCTTTTAAAGAAACAATTGGGCCTACCACACTTGCAACAAAACTAAAAGGATATGCAAGACTACTCACATCAACCAAGGGCTATGTGGAGAATTACATTAAGAAAAGAATGGAATTAATTACAAAGGCTTGGGAGATGTCAAAGAGAATGGTCTCTTTTGGAACGAGGGCACATGCCATCCATGAATATTTATAGGCATATTTGAAAAACGAAGAAGGTTTTTACCTCGATGCGGTTGTACCCTTAGATTTTAAAGTTACTAATATGACAGAGTTGAGAAGAAGAGAGAAGGATATCCCTTCTCCGAACTGGATAAAACAACTAAATGCATGATCGAAGGAAAAGGTTAAGAACTTGAATATTATTGTCCAAGCATGCAACCGGGCCATAACTAGGAGAGAAGAATTATTCAAAAGGTTGACTGAGATAGAATTAGTCGGGAGCACCAATGAGGTCCAAGACCCCAAATTGATTCTAAACTCATTTTTCCTATCCAAGCAAGCCTTTGACGAACAAGTTGAAATATTTAAAGGGTTATCATTTGAAAAATTCTATGGCATTCTTGAGTATAGTGAAGATGACGTGAAAAATTGGCTAGTCGACTATTCAATGAAAAATCAAGATATTGAAGAAACTTTGAAGAATATTTCTATTGATCTAAGAGAATTGGATGGCGATAACTTCAATATAAAAATACGACATGAAATCAACGTGGCACCAATGAGAAGCTACATCGAGGAGTGGTTTAGAAAGGCTGTCGACAAACTTACCAATGAAGGGAAAAACATAGTTGAGACGATTCCTGTAGCCATTGATGAAAGCCATAAAAGGACATTAGAGAGCAAGTGAAAAAGAGGAGATACCATCATAGTAAGTTCATACTAATCACATCTTTAAATAGAAAGGTTTAACCGAAGACTGATAATTTCCTTTTTCTTCTTACCAGGTCTTGTTGTCCTCTGCCACCCACTTTCTTCTTTCTACACAATTCATTCTTATATATATTTTATTTATGGTTTGCGGGAGCCCCAATCCTAGTCATGAAAAACACATTTAAATTTAAGAGAATATGTAATGAACTATATATTTTTTAGAAATTCCAAGAGATCTATTTTGGGAACAATCTTGACTGTACTTTGTAACCTAGTTTTTTGAATATAAAGAATTTTAGGTTGATCTATCATTATATTTATTTGAGCTGCCCATGTATAAATCTATCAAAGTTATCTTATGCATGGAGATCATTTTCTTTTACTTTTTTATGTGATCAGAAATATTGACGAAGAAATTTTGTTTATTTGTTTTAAATGTGTGAATGTGTGTGGTTGCTGGTCCACTCTCAGGAACTTTCTTTAAAAGAAAAGAAAACATTTTCCATTTTTACATTTTTACTTTCCTTTTTACTATGGTGAAATTCTATAAAGGTACCACATTCTAAAAATATCAAGCCTCACTAAAAATCATAAACAGAGGATTACCACCTCTATAAAAATGCAGGGGGATTTATATCCTCGTGAGGTTGTCGTTTCAGTCCTAATAGATTCAAGCATCAACAATGCGTTAATGATTAAGTTGGTATAAATTACAAAGGGAAGGAGAAACAAGAACAAGTATGGTGTACCAAGTGTTAGCACTGTGATTCACCCTCATACTACTAGAGGATAAGCCCAGTACCCATCCAATAGGTTTGTAATGGTAAATTTATGATAAAGTGTCAAATGGATAAAACTCAGCATAACAATGCATAAAAATAGAAATTTCTAGGCAAGATGCATAAGCAAGTGAGGTCTTGGCTAAATTCAGTCAGTGATTTAAATAGAAGTGTGGGTATAAGGAATACTTTAATGAGAAGGATGAATAGTCTTCTATTAGCATCAGGCCTTACTAGCAGACAAGTGAGGAAAAAGATCAGACACAAGAACTTCTTTAATCTAATCTTTAAAACACTAATAATAATTACAACAACATCACAATGAAACATTCATTGTAACAAAACTATAATACACCAATTGAATCATTCAATGATGAGAAAATCAAAATCAAAGTGAGAAAGAAGTAAGATGATTGGAAAAGAAAACTGACTTCTATTAGGCAAACTTTCTCAAATCTCATAAATAAAAACCAGAGTTTGGCTCTGTTACATCAAAAAAAATACTAAGGGAGTCTATGCTCAACCATTCGAACCCAAAAATGTTCTTCTAATGTTGTATGTATAGCCTAAATAAGGAATGAAAACATACAATTTGATCTTGATCCTCTAACATAGGGTTCTCCCACCTAAAACTGAAAATCTTACACCTGTTCAAGTGGAAAAAACAAACTGCTATAAACAGGGGAAATGTTGGCAACCATCCTAACACCATAATATTTTATTAGTGAGGTGTCCTTTGAGCACATCTCCTTCATTTCCAGGTAACCTCCAGCTCTAACTGACCTCTAAACATTTGTGCTATGCTCCAATAGCCATCTGGTGACCATTGATTCTCTCAAAACCCATTAAAACACAAATTGGAAGTGAATCCTCTAGTGATGACTGTATCATCCAGTTCAAAGTGGATTTCACAATGAATTCCATAGAGAATTCTATAGCACTTGATTGTTTAGACCATTTCACAGTGGATTTCAGAATGAATTTGCAACTTTTGTCTGTGTAGACCATTTCGCAGCGCCATGTGCTACAAAATGTCCTGTAGCTGTCTGATTTGTGCAGTTTGAGCCAAAAATACCCAAAAAACCTTTGCCAAAGGTATATAAGCCTGTAGAAGCCTCCAAATAGGGTGTATGAATGAAAAATCAGGTATAAGTATAATAATTCCCACCAAAACTTCAAAATTCAAGGATAACCACCTTCAAAATTGAGATTCTTTCAACCACTTCATTTCACCTCCTGAGTCTGGTACTTCTTCTGGTTGCAGCTTGAGCTAACACATTCATATTTCTTTGAGATAATTCATCTTTGAAAGGTTGTAACTCCATCTTGAGCTTTCTGATATGAGATTGTACATCCCTATTCTTCCTATATAGATTCCTAAGCTGCCTATGAAGGGGAAAAAAACTCTTTGCTGAAACCTGACTTTATCAATGGTTTCCAAATACATATCCATCAGATCCTTTAACTTTTTCCTTTTAGCCAATCCTTCTCCCTTCAAGTGAGAAATATCCTTTCTATCATCTCCTAGTTGTCTAATCAGTCTTTTGAAGGTAGGGTTGTCACGGGGAGTGGTTATGTCTATGACTTCAACATATTTTTCAATAGTCTCAATTTTACCCTTATCCTTCCTCTTGAAAAGAGCTTCTGTTATGACCACTTGTTCAATAGTTTCCTTCTTGGCTGATGACCTGGTGAAGGGCATCCTAGTTTTGTTCTCAACTGTAGCAGTTGGTGAGGGGAAGAGTAACCTTCTTCCTTTTTTTCCTATGGTTTTAGCTGAGGGAATTTCTGCTAATTTTGGAGCTAGTTGGGGTGGAAATTCCCTTTGTGGAGAGTTATGAGCTCCCCTTTCTTCTTCTTTTTCCTTAGGAGCCTCATTGTCTTTAGCAATGTGTTTTCCCTTTCTCTTTTTACTTGTCTCTGTGTCAACAAAACTATTAGTTTCCAAAGGGCTCTGCACCTTAGATTGAGGAGTAGGAGCTACATTTAATTGCATATGTGCAGAGGAAATGAACTGCTCCCAAGCTATGTTTATTTTCTTTAACTCCTCCATCAAAAGCATCCTAATCAACCCCGAGTGAAAATCACTTGTGTCCATAGCCTTCGACTTGGTTTGGACCCTATCATCCATTTTCCCAATACTCCTAAACAAATATAAAGGGAGGTTCATGAGGTCTTTCCCTGTGAAGTGCGACAACAATCTAATGTGGTATTGGTGAATCATATTGAATCTACCCTCACAGGTGAAATATTTCTGGATCACCCTTAACATATTTTCAAATCCCTCAACCAAGTGGATCCTAGGCACTCTCTTTGATAGGTTATCTCCCTCACATTATGGTTTGAGGAACTATTTAGAGAAAGCTGCATTAAGATTCATGGATTTAAACCATCTTTCACTAGTGTTGGGTATCTCAGTGGCTGCTGCAATGGTGGCTTCAGATACCTCCAGTTAAAGGGTTAACACCTTAGTTTTGGTGCCATCAAAATACAAGGAAAACTCTCTGGCTACCTCAGGGTGTCCCCTCTGCATATTCTGACATAAATTGAAACATCCAACTCACTGTAAGACCTCTTTGATCAAAGGTTCATAATCAAATAAATACATATCATAGGGCTTTGTCATGACTACACCCCTGCCCTTGTGAGCCTTATTTTGATGTGGTGTATCCATTTTCTATTATAGGAGGAAACATAGTACAATAATATGAGATATGTGACATGCCAAACAAAGAACAAAGGTCTTAGGGTTTGAAATGATGGTATTTTTCAAAGCTGGTTTCTTTTAAGGCTTCAAAGTTATCCTACCTATTTGACTTCTGAGCTTATGAAAGAGAAATTGGTGGTTAAGAAATGGAAGAAAACCCTTCAGGAAAATGGATATGCAAGGAGGAAGCAACTGCCAAAGTTTTAAGTTTAACACTTCACCATCATTTTCAATGTCATCACAACTTTAATCAACAAGGCTCTTTAAATTTCCGATGTAGACAGACTTTAGAATTGAAATAACAATTGAAAATTTAAAGGAAATCAACTGATACAGGTTATGTGATCACAGGATAACGATCCTGAGTTTGATGTACAGGTTCGCAACACCAAAACAAGGGATTCATAGCATAATCTATAGCATATTTCACAGTATAAACAACAAAGGCCAATAAAGAGATAGGCACAATGGTTTTGACAGCAAAATTTTCTCAATTGTAGTAAAAGAAGATGAAAACACTGCAACTGGATGAGAATTGGTGATATAAAAGGTAAAAGGAGCAGGTTGGTAATTTGGATCCTCAATTCGTAGTACCCAGGAGGGGAAACGCAAGAACAACCTTAATCTTATCTTAAAAAAAGCTCAAAAAACTCAAGGAGTACCTGGACACTGTAGCTTAACAATAGATATGCTTTATATTGTATGAAACTTCCTGCAACAACTCTAACCTCCAATAAACCTTCACTGGCCAGTTGGTAGTAGATTTTGCAATTCCTATCTGAACTTAAGAGTTTCTGTAGCACCAAACTAGGAGAAAATTTGAAATATTTGAGAAAACAATTAGACAACCTTAAATGACTAAATCCCAAATTATTTCCTTTAAATCATGGATGCTAAATACAATGAGATCGGTTGACACAAGTCTCATAAGTGAAATAATGGTAATGAGGGAATCTATACTCGAGATGTGCTACACAATGTCTTGATGAGATGGCAACACACTAAAACGAATTTGATTCGAACTTCTAACGGGTAGATGGATAGAGTGGAGGGGTTTAAGCGTATAGTGGAAGTGGTGACATGTCAAGGTAGTGGTGGCATAAGGGTGATGGTGATGGTTGTCTAATCTTGTGATGAGATGAATATATAAACCAAAGGTATGGGCCAACATCAACCTTGATTTATTTGTGCTAAAACCTAACAAAACCATAAAGAGGAGATAAAAAGTAAAACTTAAACAAGGCTAAGGATAAAACTTTAAAAAAATCGAAGGATGAATTTACCCACAACAACTTCATGTGACCCTTAACAACTTCAAGTGATAACATTGGCTCCACAGGGGATGGCATGCTCCCCGTGAGCTTCCAAGAACAAGCAACTTCAATGTCTTATCCTAGGGCTATGGGGCCATTTATTCAAAAAGAAAGAAAAACAAAAAGTGATATTTACAATGGATGGGAAAACCACTTATGGCTCAAGAAAAATACTTCTTTAGAAAGTGCCCATTAATAGGGCCACCAAAAACTCTAGAATCCTCCAAGTTCTGCAATTTATAAGTATTATTTTGAAAAACTTCAGAAATATTGAAAGGACCAATCCATAAGGCTTTGAATTTACCATGTTTGCCTTTGTCTTTCTCGGGTGCATCCCACTTGAGAACCGGATCTCCTATATGGAAATATTCTTTGCTTACCTTATTGTCAAAGGCTTGCTTGATCTTTTGTTGATGGTTCTGTGCTTTATCAAGGAGTTTCTCTCTAGTCCATTGTACTTCTACTAGCTGTTGTATCCTTCTGACCATATCATCTAGTTCTCCTTGTTGATCCTGAAGGAAATTTGCCACAGGAAAGGCAAGATGAGTAGGAAAAATAGCTTCAATCCCATATACAAGTTGAAAGTGGGAAGTACCAAGTGATTTGTTTTTAGTAACTCTATCATCCCATAAGGTAAATTTCATCTTTGAGTCCCATGCTTTCTTGTTGTCCTCCAGTAACTTCGTGATGATATTTAAAAGGCTCTTGTTATATGATTTTGCTAAACCATTTCCCTTGGGGTAATAAGGAGTAGAATGGACTAATTGAATCCCATACTTCTCACAAAAATTCAACAATGGTTCAACTTTAAAAGAGGCAACATTATCAGTAACAACCTTTCTTGGAAAACCAAATCTTGACATGATATCCTCAAGAAAAATAATGATTACCTTGTGTGAGGCACTCCTGGTTGGAATGGATTCTATCCACTTGGTGAAATAGTCAGCTGCAGTCAAAATCCACCAATGTTGACCACTTGATGATAGATGAATTTCCCCAATGAAGTCAAGTCCTCACTGCTGGAAGGGGCCAGAAACCACCACAGGCTTTAGAGGCAAATATTTCAGCTGTTGCTTTCCTGAAAACTTTTGACATTTGTCACATGCCCTAATCTTTGCAAAAACATCAGTAAAAAGGCTAAGCCAAAAATACCTGGCTTTGAGGATCTTATATGTTGTGGTTCTCCAAAAGTGATGACCCCCACACAATCTGTCATGAAAATCAGTCATGGCCTTTTAAGCCTCTTATGGATATAGACATCTCAAGAGAACCCCTAGAGGATCTTTCCAATACAGTATGTGATCAATGAGACAATATCTTATTTCCTTTAGCTTCAAATCTCTTACCTTGTTCTTCTCCAAACCATCATAAGGTTCCAACTTTTGCAGAAAATAAATGATGTCTTTGTACCAAGTGCATTCTGCCAAGTTGGGACTGATATGAGAGCTTTTGACATAAATATTAATTTGTTGATTTTCAGAGTTTAGGTTCATGAAATTAACCCTTAGTTCTTTTCAATTTGATTCAACTAGAAATATAGCTAAACCTTGGCCTGCCACCAACTTAGTAGGCTTCATTTCAAGGTCAAACTCCAAAATTTTGGCAATCCACTTTCTCCTCTTTCCATCTATGTCAGGATGGATAAGTATTTCTTTCATAGAGGATGATGGGACACATAAAATAATATTGGAATGCAAAATGTATAATCTGAAGTCTTTGAGGGCTTTAACCAAAGTATAAACCTTCTTTTCCATAATATCATACCTCATCTTTGCATTCCTCAATGCCCTGCTGAAAACAGAAATAGGTTGTTCCAACCCCTCTGTGTTTTTATGAACAAGGACAAGAACCAATGTGTCATATGAGGCAAAAGAGAATATCAGAAATTCCTTTGAATAATAAGGGCTGATGAGAACAGGTGCTTCAATCAGTGCTTGTTTGATTTGGTCAAAATAATTCCAAGATTCAACAGTCCATTTCACCTCATTCCCCTTTCTAAGCATAGGTGTGATGTACTTAACCAATTCAACAAAGTTAGAGATGAATCTTCTCAAAAAATTTATTTTACCCAAGAAATAATGAACTTCCTTATTGGATCTAGGAAGAGACAGAGTTTGGATGGCCTCTACTCTACTTGGATCAATCCTTACCCCTTCTGTTGATACAATGTGTCCCAATAACTTTCCTTCTTTCATAGAAAACATAGACTTCTTAGGATTAAGAGAGACACCAAACTTTCTACACTTCACGAAGACCTTTTTCAAATGATGATAATGTTCCTTATCATATCTTGAGAACACTGTAATTTCATCCAGATAGATGACCACAAATTTTTCCTTCTCTCCAATAAAGGAAATATCCATTGCCCAATGAAAGGTTGTTGTTGCATTCATTAGTCCAAAGGGAATTTTAGCATACATGAATGTGCCCCAAGGAGTAGTGAAAGATGTATTCTCTCTATCTTCAGGTAGGACAAAGATTTGATTGTAGCCTGAGAATCCATAAATCATATACATCCTTGTTGAACCAGTTACCCTCTATAAAATGTGCTCCATCTTTGGCAATGGGTAATTATCTTTCTTGGAACTTCTGCTCAAATTTATGAAATCAAAATGAAGTGTGATTTCACCATTCTTCTTCCTCACAGGGACAAATTTAGCCACCCACTTAGAGTACCTTAAAGCTATGATTATCTTGGCATCAATCAACTTCTTAACTTCCTTTTCTGTAATAGGAAACAACATGGGATTTATCTGTCTAAGTTTTTGCCTAAATGTCTTGGTCTGCTCTTTCAAAGGGATATTATGTTAAATGATGCGTGTGTCATAAGTTTGTAGATATTCATATTTCCAGAAAAATACATCAACAAAATCCTTTAATAGCTTAACATACTCACTCCTTTTTTCTTTTGATAAACTACTAGACAATTTTACATATTTTGGATTTTCCTCTGTACCTAAGTTGCAGTTTGTCACATCATCTTGTTCACTTGAGCCTTTAACCTTCACTACAAAATAATTTCTGTCAAATAATCTCTCCAAAGGAAATATTCCTTTTGGAATATGGTTACTGGCAAATTGAACAATCTTGTGGTTTGCATTTTTATTGAGGAAAATATCAACATGGGGGCGTATGGTATCGTCATGATCTTGATCAATATGAAGAGAAGAAAACTTGTCCACAGATTCCAAAAATATTTTGATCTCAAGATCACACTCGAAGACCTTCCAATGTTTGACATTGTCAGGTATAGAGGGTCTATACTTCACTTCCACATTATATTTGAGCTTGGGGGGAAAAGGAATTTTAAAATTACTTGGAGAAACAACCAAAGAATCTACCATAGTATTTTCTTCTATTGGAACAAAAGAGATATTAAAAGATGAGAAGAAATTATCAATAAGATCCCAAACTTCATTTCTATAAGTACTTAACCTGGGGTGTTTATCTTGATACAAATTTTTAACTTTATCTACAATTATTTCAACATCTACAAACACTGCTAACTCTTCAATCTTCATATATTTAGCATCCCTCAAACCTAAATCAAGAGCCTCATACTCTACTACATTATTTGTAGTTTCAAATTCTAGTTTATAAGACAAAGATATGATTTCTTGAGTTGGGGAAATAAAGACCACTCCAACACCAACACTTTATTTAGAAGAGGTCCCATCAAAAAACATCTTCCATACAGGGGTATTTTGAGGAGGAATATCACAAGTTTTAATAGGTTGTTTTTTTATTTTAATAAGTGATTGAGGAGCATCAGTAAAATGTAAAATACTGGATCCTAAATAAGTATCAATTGCAAAAATGGGGTGGTTTGTAGGATTAGCTTCATCATCGATGATGTAAGATAATCATGCTTCCCTATAAAGCCTTTTGTTCTCTCCTCCAAATACAAGAATGGTGGCATATGAAAGGTCCATATGCAAAGTTCCCCCTAGTCTCTTGACACTAACATCCCAAACTTAGGGGGGACATCAGCCACCACAATATCCATGACTACACTCTTCATGGGAAATTGAAACAAGGTAACAACCAAGTCTTTGATCACTCCAAAGAACTTCACTTTTATGGAGTCAAATGAGTATAGGTCATGATAGGTTTTTGTAATTTCTAGACCAAGCTCATCCATGACAGTTTTGGGCATAATATTATGAGATGCACCTGAGTCCATCAAGTAGTTGTGAAAAACTTTATCATGAATATTTAATGACGTGTAGAATGGAGGAGAAGAGTCATCCCTATATTCTATCAAAGGTCCTAATATGACTGTTGGTTTTTCATCTTGAAGGTTCACTGAGTCTGTGGAATTGGAGGAAGTCTCAGGTTGCAGCATCTTAGAAAGATATTTTTTGAATTCTTTATTTTTAATCAACTCTAAAAATGGTACTAGAATTTTTATCTTTTGAATTTCATTTTCAAAGCTAAAGGAAGAGGGAGATTTCAGAATATCCTTAATTTCTAGAACAGGGGTCTTAATCATCATTGGAGAGTTTTGTTCCTATTTTTCTTTGCTGCTAGAAACCATATCCTTAGCATCATTTTCTATTTTGGTGGGATGATCGGATGTGTTAGGCTCCCCCTCCTTCTTTTTTGACCTTAAGTTGTATTCATTTAGATTTTCATTGGCTTTTCCCCCTTTACTCAATTCATTCAATTGGTTGTCCATAAGAGACTCCTCATATGTAGACTGAGTTAAATGAGGGGATGGAGAGGTATCACCCACACAATGATTTTTTGGATCAGTTTCTTCATCCTCTCCTACTTCATCATCAACCATGTTATTTTGGAGAGGGGTTTGAACTTTTTGGTCATCCCTATTTGTTTGATCTCTTTGAAGGACCTGGGGGGCATTGTTTGTTCTCCTAAAATTTCCTCCGTTATCAGCATTCTGTGTGTTTCTATAATTCTATTTTCCCTCAAGCTTCATCTTTTCCATTTCAATAGAAAGTGATTTAACCAATTTTTTTTTTTCATCTACTTAAGGATTAACACCAAAGGAATTAGAGGTTGAAGCTTCATCCCTACGTTTTCTCCTATCTCTATCATATTTTCCCCTGATCTTGTCAGCTTCCAATATGTTACATTATACCTCCAAGGTTGCATCTTGCATATGAGCTAGAGAGGTAGATATACTTTCTCTCAACAAGAGGCAAAATTCATGGTCAAAAGCACTGGCATAGGTGATCTTGGTAGAAGTTTTATGGACTTGATTTATGTGGGGATTTTGTTGTACATTTTATTAAATCTCTTTGAAAAATCTAAAACAGATTCCCCTTGTTTCCTCTTGAGTGACCCAAACTCTGTAGTATAATATAGGAAATCTTTCATATCTCCCCAATGCCTCAGAAAGGCATCATCCAGAGCTTTAATTCCAACAATATATCCATGAGTTAAACCCCTAAACCATTTCCTAGCCTCACCATAAAGGATTTTCACATAAACTCTCATTCAAACATCTTCATTCTCAATATTAAGATTGTCATTATAACTATAAAATGTTGCAAGGTGTTCCTCTGCAGTTATGTCCTCTTCCTCTGTAAACTTGAGCATGTACTTAAGGTAGTCTCCAACTAGGAGAGCATTCATAGGCTAAGGCAACACAAGAGGGGAATACCTAGAAGCTACTATGGAATCCATCCTATTTCTAGGAAGGTTATCACCTACCATTGGATTATAAATTCTAGGAGAACAAGGAGGATATTGAGTCTTGACTGGTACAACTGCAGTCTTGATTATGTGTAGCTTGGGAGAAGGAGGAATGTAGGATGGAGAGATTTTAGTTTTCACAAGGAGAGGATGAGTCTTGGAAGAATATGGTGCAGATTCCAAGGGAACTGAGGTTTCTTCTTATTTAGTCACATCAAATTTAATAGAAGGAGGAGATGGAGAACCCAAGGTAGGAAAATCTTCTAAGCTCTCAAGCCTAAACCATCTTACAACATCAGGAGAGGAAAGAACTTCAAAACTTTCTTCCTTCAATTTGGGAGAAAAAAGAAGAGTATTTTGCAGGGAAATATTCAAGATCCAAATTTCTAGAAATTTCAATAGAGGGTAAAAGAGGAGTACTAGATATAGCTATTGGTGTTTTAAAAGTGGAATCAGGAAAATGACCAGAAGTACCTGGAACAACAACTGAAAATCCTTCTTGAGAAGATTTTCCCTTCTTTATAATCTTCTCTGGGTCAGATTTATGTGTATCCAAAGGTAAATGTGGCATAGACCTTGTGTGTCTACCTTTAGGAGTCACAACTGAAATAGTGGAGTCACTAGGTGCAAACTGTAGTCTTCAATGTATTGATTTCTTATGCACCTTCATAATCAATATTTATTTGTCATTCAATCCCAGGGAAATTTTTTCAATCCGTTCCACGACAATGATGCCAAGAATGTTAGCACTGAGAGTCACATTTAGACTACTAGAGGATAAGCCCAGTACCCATCAACTAGGATTGTAATGGTAAATTTATGATAAAGAGTCAAATGGACAAAACTCAGCATAACAATGCATAAACAATGAAATTTCTAGGCAAGATGCATAAGCACATGAGGTCTTGGCTAACATTAGTCATTTATTTAAAGAGAAGTATGGGTAGATGAAAGACTTTAATGAGAAGGATGAATAGTCTACTATTAGCATCAAGCCTTACTAACAGACAAGTTAGGAAAAATCTCAGACACAAGAACTTCTTTAATCTAAGATTTAAAACACTGATAATAATTACAACAACATCACAATCAAACATACATTGTAACACAACTATAATACACCAATTGAATCATTCAATGATGAGAAAATCAGATTGAGAAAGAAGTAAGAGGATTGGAAAAGTTGACTTCTATTAGGAAAAAATTCTCAAACCTCATACATAAAAACCAGAGTTTGGCTCTGTTACATCAAAATATTACTAAGGGAGTCTATGCTCAACCATTCGAACCCAAAAATGTTATTCTAATGCTACATTTATATCCTAAACAAGGAATGACAACATACAATTCGAGCTTGATACTCTAACATAGGATTCTCCCACATAAAACTGAAAATATTACACCTGTTCAAGTGGAAAAACAAAGTTCTATAAACACAGGAAATGTTGGAAACCGTACTAACACCATAATATTTTCTTAGTGAGTTGTCCTTTGAGCGCATCTCCTTCATTTGAAGGTAACCTATAGCTCTAACTAACCTACAAACATCTGTGCTATGCTCCACTAGCCATCTAGTGACCATTGATTCTCTCAAAACCCATCAAAACAAGAATTAGCAGTGAATCCTATAGCGTTGACTGTATCATCCAGTTCACAATGGATTTCACAGTGAATTCCGTAGCGAATTCTTTAGCACCCAAATGTGTAGACCATTTCATAGCAAATTCACAACTTATGTATGTGTATATCATTTCACAGTGCCAGGCACTATGAAATGTCCTGTAACTGTCCAATTTGTGCAGTTTGAGCCAAAAATACCAGAAAACCTTTTCCAAAGGCATAGAAGCTTGTAGAAGCCTCCAAATAGGGTGTATGAATGCAGAATTAGGTATAAGAATAATACTTCCCACCAAAACTTCAAATTCAAGGATAACCACCTTCAAAATTGATATTGTTTCAGCCACTTCATTTCACCTCCTCAGTTTGGTACTTATTCTGGTTGCATCTTGAGCTAACACATTCAAATTTATTTGATATAATTCATATTTGAAAGGTTGTAACTCCAACTTGATCTTTTTGATCTAAGATTGTAAATCCCTATTCTTCCTGTATAGATTCCTAAGTTGCCTATGAAGGGGAAAAATCTCTTTGTTGTAAACCTGGCTTTGTCAATGGCTTCCAAATATATATCCATTGGATCCTTAAAATTTTTCCTCTCAGCCAATCCTTCTCCCTTCAAGTGAGAAATCTCCTTTCTAGCATCTCTGAGCTATCTGATCAGGCTTTTGAAGGTAGGGTTTGTTAGCACTAAGAGTCACCCTCAAACTACCAAAGGATAAGCCTAGTACCCATCAAAATGTAAATGGATTAAAATGGTTTGAATAGGTGTATCAACAAGATGAGAAAGAAAGGGAGAGGGCATCAAAAAGTCCGCAGTGGCATTCCATTGGGAATGGAGTCATAATATCCTACAGATCAAAGGAAATCAAACTGTATATTAGACAAAGAGATATATAATGATGATTAGAATCATGGTGAATATGAAAAAAGGAAGAACATCCATTATACATAGATCCTTTCTACAATAGATAGAAATTTTCTTAAACAATGAACAATGATTTAATGGGCAAGCTACAAGAGATCCTCTACTTTTCATCAATCCATCAATCAATGGCAGCTATGATCCTCAAAAACCGCAATATGTTCAAGCAAGAAGATAAAAAAGAAGTGGGAAAACAAAGAATATAATTTGATAATAACTCTCATGAATATTTAATGGAAGAAAATGTTATTACAAACAGGCCCTCAGGCTTACAAATGAGCAACTAAAACTGCTCCTACTCTCTCTAACCTCTCTTGTCTCATGAATCAAACCCCCCTCTCCTCTTGTAAAATTAATATATATCCATACAGGTCCTTTCCATCTCACCCATTTGAACTCCAACCCCTTTCCAAAAATAGAAACAACTACAAACATAAAATGACATGTTTTAACTAATTTCCTGCCTTTTAGGAGGTGAAATTATGAAAAATAGGCTTCAAAGTGACACTTGTAATTATCAAACTATAACATATGTGTAAAATATGAGAATGGTTTTTGTATATAAGCTGGCTCTTGTTGGGCCCTTCGTTTTTAAGAAATAATTGCGCAAGTGTTGGTCGCACAACCTCCATGAGAGGTCGGAAGGAAGAACAATAGAAAACAATTGCGGAAGCTAGCGCAACACCAGCTAAACAACAAACAGTTGCAACATAACAAGAAGAGGTGCAAGCCGAACAAGAAGACATAACCCATCTATACATAGGACATAATATAATTTAAAAAGGGTTGATTGGTCGGCGGGTTGATTAGTTCGCTCATTCATTCTTGGTCATTAGATGATGTTGTTAAGTTGAGTTGTGTCAATTAGAGCCAAGTCCATGGGAATTGTCCAAGGTTTTGTTGTAAATAAATAAGAGTAGAGTCTGTAATGAACGCGACCTACTGGCTAGGAAATCATGATTCTGTGGCCGAGGTCTGGAGCCAAGAGTCTGTACTGTACTTTCTATGTAATGCTGAGTTTGTAATGTAAGAAATATCTTTGACGATGATATGAAGAAGAATTAAATTTTGAAATCTGATGTGTCTTTACATGGTTTCTTATGCGTTTCAGTATGTATGTATAGCTTATGAGTTATAATTGTTTCTCTTATGGTTAACTGGTGCTCGCAATATGTTGACGGGTGAAATTGACCGTCCGTCAACTGAGAGAGTGGAACCGGTCCGAGGTTGTCTAATAACCCAAGCCGTTTGGAATGAACGACCCTGACGGGTTTAGTGGCTCCGTTAGCCGATCTAAGGTCCTAAGAAAACAAAAAGAAAACTACTCTAAACTAACTAATCTAACTAAAAATAACTATTAAAACAAACTAAACTAATCTAACTATTCTATAAATACAATCTACCAACTAATACTGTACTAACTCTAACTAATTAACTACCTAACTACTAATGGAAATATAACTTATTCACAAAATGTACAATATCTACAATTTACAGATTTAAATGAAACCTGAAAAAACTCATTTATATTCTGCCCTAAGACAGAGAAAGATATTTTTTGTTGATTTTATAATTTTATGAACATAAATAAAACAAAAAATAACTAAACTAAACAACTAATACACTAACTATAACAACAAATCTAACTAAACATATATCTAACTAAACTACTAATATTATACTAACAAATTAACTAATAAATAAATCACAAATTGACTTGGAGAAACGCTCCACGTTTGTCCTGCGTATGATGATTGTCTTAGCTAATCGGAGGGAGGAAACCCGCACTGAATTACCCCGAAGCTTCTTATAAACAGAAAGTTGTTGTGCTCTTCAATACAATTACAGGACAAACAAGACATAAAAATTTACAACAATCATATGATTTATAAATCTTCACAGTTAGATAAACCCGTATGCAAAGATCTATACGAAATGATTCAATTAAGAAAGAAGAGAAATC
>JASDQU010374776.1:29846-43831 GCA_032191745.1 Picea mariana | reverse complement strand
GTCGGCCTTCTCCGTTTTAAACCTTTTAGACATTTTATATAGGCTACGCTGAAAGTAAAAGGGCATATTCAATGAGTATCCCATAAAAATCATTAACAAACGCAGGTGGTAGAGAAACACGAGTCCATATCGACCTTCACAGGTCACAAACTGTTTGACCACCATCAAAGTATCGTGCCATCATGGTTTAAGTGCAGAGATGGGCATACCTCTATCACAAGAGGTGACCTTTCGCGAGACGAACAGTAGCGTCCATGGCACCTCCTCAACCTTGGAATTTTTGAACCAACATTGTCCCGAGGAGGGTAACCCTGTAGCAGAACTAATAAACTTCTCATCGATTTCCAACTGGATGTCACCCACCTTGGATCTATAGCCATCAAAATTCAGAGCAAACTACTGTGCAACACAGAGATTAAAACCCTCAAATCGCTGTATAAAGGTGAGCCAACCGTTGTCCTCCAAATCTTTTTGGGCATTGTCGAATAGTAGCAAGGCTTGGCTACCGTTCGGCTCGATTTGCACCACCAGTTCCATGAAGCCGAGCACATGGTGAACGAGCCAGGGTTTGGGTCATATCACACACAGGAGCAGAGTGCACGAAGGGTTACCCGAGCTAACAGAAACGAAACAGGGATAAGGGATAGGAATTAATGTCATCATGCGAAGGTGGTGGAGCTTATCTCTGCCATGCATAATAGTTATCGTCAAAGTACAACCGTCGGCTTATAGTTGTTCTACCCATTATAGTATAGTTCAACAGTCATGTCACTTGGTCGACCAATGAAACCAATGGTGAGTGTATAAACCAACGCGTGCAATCAACGTTACACCATAGTTTTAATCAACATACTAATTGAAACCAATATCAAATGTTTAACCATGCGCCAATGTATTGTAATAGCTCATATCAATAGTTTAACCAAGGTGTCAATGGGTCTTCATGTAATCAACATGCCAATAGTTATGAAAATATGAACATAGGTATCATATAAAAGGATATATATGAAGGATTTAATACCTATGTATTTTCATAAAACCAATAGTCAAGTAGGTCAAATAACATGCAAATCCAAATGCCAATGCATTACAAACTCAATGAAACCAAGTCACACAATCAATACAAGAATGTCCAAAGAGTACAGATCAAAAGTTTTGCCAGCTGCATAACGATAAGTGAAATGTAAGTTCAATGGKCATATCGACAAGGATAACGACAGTTCAAATAATGATTTTAATGCGAMTACGAAAGACTGAGTTTTCACGCTTACAATCATGAAAACAAAACGAAGGTAAATGTGCAAATGTCGCAAAAATAAAAGTGTCGTTTATTTGAATAATTGCGACGAAAAATTGATGTTTGCAAAACATTGGTGTAGGCAGCTTATAGGACAGTGGAAAAATGTGAATTGGCTACCAACAATGGCAACGCACTGGTAGAAGCAGTTATCTCTGCCAAAAGGAAAAAATTCAGATTAGGACAGCAAAGATAATTCCAACTCAAAAATAACAACCAACAAACTGTATAAACATCATCATTAACCAACTACTCCAGCAGTGTTTCAAAAGATGAAAACTGATAACAGTCTTAAGATCAGCAAATCACGATATTAAAGATAAAATCTCCAATACTGTTGGCATAGCCACTGCTGCCAGCAGACATCCATAGCCTCGACAGGGTTGCCATTTAACCCACTCTGACATCTGTATCCTACCAAGAAGTTCTGGATCATAATAAAGGACATTAAAGAGGTTTCTTTTTTGCAAATTTTCATATACCCGACATTGCTTCGCTGCCAGCGGGCTTGTTCAGTACCCCGGTGAAGTTGTCTTGGCGCCATGCATGCATTTACCCGCTGCCAATAGACCTGTTCAGCATCCCGACGAGTTTACAAGAACTTCCCACAGCTCTTATTAGTAAATTATTTTGTTTTTTCTTTATATAGTTGAGCAGGGTGACGCTGAAAATCATGATATTTTAACATATTTTTTCAGACCTCATCAGAATTTTTTTCAGAACTGTCCTTTATTTAGATCCAGAGGTGTTTTATTTACAAAAACAACTTCCTAAGATAGGGAGACATCCTCTGAGTCATTCCTTTACGGAATAGGGACAGCGTAAAAAGATAATAGATGATCATGACAAGATTTACTCAGAGTTCGAAATCAATCATCTTCTTTCAAACAACAGACTTTTCCAACATAGATATAAATTTCAGAAATATACCATTGATGTTTGTACAAATTTTTCAAAAGTTATTTCAGCGAAGGAAATTTCTATTGTCTTTGTCTGAATAGCTCAGTGTACAGGTATGTGTATTTCAAAGAAACACAAGTTGATAAATTCAAAGAAAAATAAAAAACAAAAAGCAAACGAAAAAGCAAACAAAAGAAAAATATATACATAATATACAAGGGTTGACTTCAAGCAAAGTATCTTTTCAGGGCTTGGCCATTCACCGGGTAGGTGTCAAGCTGCCCCTCAAGATTCTGCAATCGAAACGAACTGGGACCCAACTTTTCAGCAATTAAGAACGGTCCAAGCCATAAGTTTTGAAATTTTGTGTGCTCTTCCTTTCCCTCGTGTGGTTTGTCCCACTTCAAGACGAGATCAGCTACTTCAAAATTCTTATCAGAAGCAGAATTAGAATCGAACTAGTTTTTAACCAATTGTTGATGTTGATCTAACTTACGCTTAGCTTGGGCTCTTACCTCTTCTAGCTTCATCAAAGCGTTAATTCGGTTTTCTAAAGGGGGACAATCTTCTTCTTGGACTTTCTGTGACAACTAAAGTGAAGGAAGAAGAATGTGAGGTGGCAGAATTGCTTCTCTGCCATATACGAGAAAAAAGGGGGAGTTACCTATAGCAGCTTTCGGCGTTACCCTATCAGCCCACAGCGCATTTAGCAACGCATTGTGCCAATTTTTGTGATTTTCAACCACCGTTCTCTTGATTATTTTGACCAAGTTCTTGTTTGTGGATTCTGCCAATCTGTTGCCCTAGGGGTAATAACTAGCAGAATACTTCAACTTAATTCCCTTTTCCAAAGCGAACTCGCTCATCTCAAGAGAGGAAAAGTAAGAAGCATTATCGAAAACTAAACAGTCAGGGATACCGAAGCAAGTGATAATATTCGAGTTTAGAAAGGCAATTACCTGACTGGTGTTGACAGTTCTTAACGCAATAGCTTCAGAACATTGAGTAAAGTAATCTGTGGATGTCACAATAAACTTGTGTTGTTGCGAGGATGGAGGGTTAATTGAACCTATGATATCAAGGCCCCACTACTGAAAAGGGGAATCTACTGTAACGAGTTGCAAAGGAAAGGCTAGTTTTTGTAACTGCCCTGATGCTTTTTGACAAATGATACATTTACGACACAAGGCATGGGCATCTCTAAAAAATGTGGGCCAGTAATAACCAGCTCTTAAAACCTTATGGGCAGTGGTGTCACCACCAAAATGACCACCAGCTTCTCTTGCATGCAACTCTAGCAAGACTTTTTCTGCTTCGTCTTTTTCAAGACAACACATCAGTACACCGTCAAAACTCTGACGAAACAAGATACCATTAACCAGATGAAAAGAGGCAAACTTCAGTCTCAACGCTCTTCTTTTGGCGGGGTCAAGGTGATGGGGGGCTGACCCATGTTCAAGACAGAATCTTATATCGTCATACCAAGGACTGACAGAGTTTTGTGCGCAACAGATTAGACTTTGATCGCATTGTCCTAGGTTTGACATATCGCTTTCTTCTTGTTGTCCTACTTTTGAATCAACAACTAACTTGCATAACCCTTGGCCTCTCACTATCTGATATGGGGTAATTTCTAAGTCATACTCCTATAAGGAGGTGACCCAGTTGGCTCTCTTTTCTCCTAGTTCCTTCTGCACTAACATGTTCCTCACGGCTGGGTAGGGGACAATGACTTTCGTCCTTGACTTCAAAAAATAGGATCGGAAGTGCTTGACTGCTTTGAAAACAGCATAGGCTTGTCGATCTACTGCTGGGTAATTAAGTTCAGTGCCTTTTAAAGAAGAGCTCATAAAGGCAATGGGTACTTCATTATTTTCGACATTCTTTTGGGTTAGGATGGCGGCATAGGAACGGTCAGAAGCAAAAGTGTAGAGTGTAAAGTCTTGAGAAAAATCTGGGCTCATGAGAGACTGAGCGTCTATTATGGCCTTCTTTATTGCATTAAAATATTGATATTGGTTGTCTTTCTTAATCATATTTTGTAAAGGCCTGACCATTTCGGAGAAACTGGGGACAAATCTTCTCACGAAGTTAATCTGGCCTAAGAAAGACTGCATAGATTTTTTGGATGTAGGAGGGGGAAGTTTTGCAATGACTTGAGTCCTTTCGAGGTCAATAATCATCCCTTCACTAGACACAATGAATCCTAAGAGTTTACCCTGTTCTACTGCAAAGATGGATTTTTTTGGATTCAAGGAGATGTCGTATTTATGACATCGCAGTAGTACGGCTCGTAAGTGAGCTAGATGATCGTTTTTGTTTTTAGAAAATACAGTCACATCATCTAAGTAAACTATGACGGACTGATTGATTAAGCCCTAGAAATCAATATCTATTGCTCTCTGAAAGGTGGCACCAGCATTAATCAATCCAAAGGGCATTTTGCGATAAGAATAAGTGCCCCACGAAGTACGGAAGGTAGTTTTAAGTTGGTCTGGTGGAGACATCAGGACTTGGTTGTATCCAGAGAAACCATCCAGTAAGGATATCCTCTCAGAACCAGATACCTGTTGAAGGATCTATTCCATGGGCGGGACAGGATAGTTATCTTTATCAGACGCTCTATTAAGGTTTCGGAAATCGACGCAGAGTCGAATTTCCCCACTTTTCTTCCGGACTGGGACGAGGTTAGAAACCCACTGAGTGTGTCTAACAGGAAAAATTATCTTAGCATTTAGGAGCTTATTCAATTCTTTTTGAACGGTTAGTTCAAGCTTGGGGTGCATCTTCCTCAGTTTTTGTTGAAAGGGTAAGGTTTGGGGCTTCGTAGGGATGACATGCTGTATGATATTAGGGTCGAAAGTTTTGAGGTCATCATACGTCCATGCAAAGGCATCTTTAAATTCTTTGAACAATTTAACGAATGGAGCTTTTTCTTGTTGAAAACATCTGAACCCTAGATTAATGCACTGAGGATTTTCATTAGTTCCTAAGTTTACTTTTTCATAAGATAACGAGGAACTATTGGTTTTACAGTTGACCGTCTTTTTAAATTTATCTTGAAAATCATAAAACTTCTCTAATCTAATTACAGATTTAGGGATCGATTTTACCATATCCGATGAAGATTCAGGATTTCTCGGATTTGGTATTATCGTGAAATCGCGCAAATTGTCATCATGCGTGTGTTCTTCTATCACTGTGCCTTGAAAGGTTTCTTCCATGTGCAGAAAGTTAATAATCTGTTGATCGTCGTCAAATACTCTCCAGTTCGTGATGTTGTCAGGGACGGATGGCTGGAACAACAGCTCCACGGAGAATGCATCTGGGGACAAGCCTTCTGCAGGAAGAAGTTTAGAAGCTACATTAGCTAATAAATCTACTTCAGAGTTATTCAACCTAGGAATGGAATTTATATTGAAAGCGGAAAATTTGTTCATTAAATTCCATACCTCAGACTGGTAGCTTTTGAGATGTGGAGACAGACAGTGGATAGNTAGAAGCTACATTAGCTAATAAATCTGCTTCAGAGTTATTCAACCTAGGAATGGAATTTATATTGAAAGCGGAAAATTTGTTCATTAAATTCCATACCTCAGACTGGTAGCTTTTGAGATGTGGAGACAGACAGTGGATAGAATCTCTTACCTGTCTAACCACTATTTCAGAGTCGCCAAAGACGGTTAAATTTTGAATGTTCATATCCAAATCTTTTTTGAGACCTTGCAGTAAAGCCTCATATTCTGCAGTATTGTTAGTACATTCAAATTCCAACCTACATGCTATCAATGTTTTGTTACTTGCCGGATCGATAATGACGCAGCCTGCTCCAGCTCCTTCTTTGGATTTTGACCCGTTGAAATATAGAGATCAAATTTGATTTGCATCGAGTACATGGGACCTTTGCGTCGAAGCTGTCGGCTGCATATATACTACAATCTCGTTTGTTTGTTCTGGATTGGTGATAGGTGAAGCCTCGGCCATGAAATTGCCGAAGAAGGTGTCCATCCCTTGTACTTCAAGTGTATCAGCAGAAGGTGTATATGGTTCATTGGGATCGTTCAAATCTGTGACCGTGAACTTAAGGTAGCGCTCATGATTTAATTTGATTTTATTTGGCCTGCCATTTTCTGGAAGCCATAGATGGGACTAATCTGTCGCGAAATAACCATGTAGCTGTTCCGACCAGTCCCTGCTTAAAAATAGACCATACACTTCTGGAATATCCACAACAATTATATCAATAACTTGATGAACCTTGGGGTTAGACGATAATCTAATAAGCACATTCTCTGGTTCGCATATGACTTTGACATTTGTCCGATCAAGTTGTATGATTTTTAAAGTAGAGGGTTCAACTTCTGCGTTTATCTTCTGGCAAATAGACCAAGGCATCACATTGGATGTTGCCCCTGAGTCTACCATACAATTGTGCACGTTTCTATTAAAGATATCAAAAGTTAATAGAAATGGAGGTACATTTTTGCGAGTACTAGGAGTAGTAGCTTGTGACTTTTTACTCGCAGCTTCTAAGGCTACTTTATCTACATTATTTACATTATTTACATTACTTACAGGAAGGCTTCCTTTATCTTGAGGATCGGGATTATTTTTAGTAGAATTCTTCTGGGGAACTTTGTTTTGCACAACCATGTTACTATTAGAATTACCATTTTTGCCATTTTCTGAGATATTTTGCAACATTTTTTGTAACAAAAATGGAAATTTTAATAACTCATAAATAGAAATGTTATCCCTTAACTTTTTAAGATCTTCAACAACATCATAATCTAAGTTGGGGTTCACATTACTCTGTTTATTCTCAGCTGATTTAGATTGCTTTGGAGGCAAAGTTGTAGTATTTTCGGTAGAAGGTTTGTTTGTTGTCTTACTCCTGGTATTATAAGGATGAACTGTCTCAAATTTGGCTTGAAAGATGCTATCCGAGAAATGTCCAAAAATGTTTGGAGAAGACTCTTCTTCTTGAACTGTTTCTTGTTCAATTACCTCCTCAGGAATCTCAGGAGGCATCAAGTTATCTTGGGCTTCTAAAATTGTTTGAAGGGCACATTGCAAACTTTCTAGATTAAGGCCTTCAGTGGTTGGGTTAGGTCGATTGGTGGGAAAAGGCTTCTGGAACGGGGGTTTGTAAGGACCTTTGCTTGAGGAAGCTTCTTCGGTCGAACTTTTTAAGTCTATAACTTGATTTGACAGTTTTTGAACAACTTTGGTTAAGTTTTCCAAATCAGAGTTTTCAAGTTGTGTTTTACTTTGAGTGGGTCTGGGGAGGATTTCAATCTTCTTTTTGGAAGAAGAACTAGTCTCAGTTTCATTGCTAGTAGAGTCTTTAAGACTGAGTATGTCTTTTTCAATCTGGTTGGCCTCCTCGAAGGCCTCTAACAATGTGGCTTTCTTAGATCGTTTAACCCAAATAGCTATACTCTGATGCAAAGCTTTAGTGTAGTATGCTATTATAAGACTCTCAGCAGGCATAGGGATTCGATTTTTGAGTGTTAAGAATCTTTGATTAAAGTCTTTAAATTTTTCTTTTGGGTTCATTTTTAAGCTAGAAAGATCCATGACTAGGACTTCCGGAGGTTTACCGTCTCTGAATTTTTCCAAAAAGCATGACTCAAACTTTTCCCAAGACACGATGGTATGGGGTTGCTGGGCAAAGTACCATGTGGATGCATTGCCCTCGAAGGTATATGAGAACAACCTACAGACAATGTCTTCATGTTCGACATTGTAGAGTCTTATGGCTAACATAAACTTTTTTATATGATCTTCAGCGATCTGTTTTGAGTCTGGGTCAAACTTGGGAAGCCATTTCTATGGATTCTTAAGTAAAGGGTGTTGAGCTCCAGGTACATCTACGGCATCCTGATCAAGCCAAGGTCTAGCAGGGTTGTTCTGATTTTCGATTGGGGTAGTGGGTGTGGAAGGTTGAGAAGAGGAATTGCCTTCATCAGAGGAATCTCCTCCAGAAGAGGAAGGAGATGATGGAGGTGGTGAAGGGGGTATCCCAGATCCTCCTGCAATAGGATTTAAGATTGGATCTGAAGGATTCACAGTGAGGTTAGTGTCACCTAATTGTTCTCTGATATCAGAGAAGTCCAAAGGTTGGCCCCACGGATGGTTAGGTTTCCTCAAATGAGCTAAGGCACTATGTGTTTTAATAAGAGATTGACGGACAATCTCTTGTATGTCACCACCTGTAGGATTAGGGGTTGTTGGCTCAACTATGATCTGTGGATCGTCGGTTGAAGTAGTTGTTGTTTGAGGGGAAATATTATCGTTTGAATGGCTTCTAGTAACTATAAGTGAGCGACTAGGTGGTGGAGGATTCTTGCGACCACCTCGTGCCATTAATTAAGTTCAGGCCCTCCTTCTAGCGTCATTTGTTGACGGGCGAAATCGACCGTTCATCAACTGGAAGAGTGGAACCGGTCCGGGGTTGTCTAATAACCCAAGCCGTTTGGGATGAACCACCCTAACGGGTTTAGCGGCTCCGTTAGCCGATCTAAGGTCCTAAGAAAACAAAAAGAAAACTAATCTATAATAACTAAGCTAACTAAAAATAAATAAAACAAACTAATAAACTAATCTAACTAAAACTAACTATTAAACAAACTAAACTAAAACCGATTATTAAAACAAGCTAAACTAATCTAACTATACAATCTACTAAATAATACTATACTAAAATTAACTATCTAACTACTAACATAAATCAACCTTATTCACAAAATGTACAATATCTACAATTTACAAATTTAAATAAAACCTGGAAAACTCACCTATATTTTGCCCTAAGATAGAGAAAGATGTTTTTTGTTGATTTTATAATTTTATGAACAGAAATAAAACTGAAAACTAACTAAACTAAATCACTAATCTAAATGACAAATATATCTAACTAAAATACTAATAATATACTAAATAAATTAACGAAAATAAATCACAAACTGACCTAGAGAAATGATCCAGATTTGCCCTGTGTATAATGATTGTGCTAGCTGATCGGAGGGAGGAAACCCGCACCAAATTATCCAGGAGTTGCTCATAAACGATAGTTGCAGTGCCCTTCAAGTATTATTATAGGACAAACAAGACATAAAAATCATAACAATCATATGATTTATAAATCTCCACAGTTAGATAAACCCGTATGCAAAGACTTATACGAAATAATTCAATTGATGAAGAAGAGAAATCTGTCATTCATTAACCGAATAAAGTAATTGCTGTGTTTTTAAGTATTGAAAGAAATCAGACATGGATCATATTAATTAAATCACATCATTCTACAAAAGACTATGATAGCAAAAGTAGTCTATAATCAATTGCTAATGACATGCATAAACTTGAAACAAAAAATTGATATTATGAAAGCAAAAGCTGTAGTAGAACATCAACTTCTGTCTCAGTTTGTATTAGAAATCCATAGCATGTTTCTCCCACAAGTGAGGATGATCCTTATTACAAAAATAATAAGTATTTAGAAGGTTTTCCACAGGGTAAAACCTCCCTGTGGAAGTTATCAAAAACTGTTTACATAAAATCTGGGAAGATATCCCAAGTTTAACTTAAACTAGGAACCTACAATAAAACTAAACACACAAATATCCCTAGATTGTCCAGCATATCCCATGCAATTCGAATTTACCTGCAAAGGGTCAAAAATGGACAAGTTAGAAGGGTTCTTTATTAATAAAATGATAAAAATCTAACTCTATAGACTAGCTACAGAATCTTGCGATTCTGTAGCTGGTCTAAATAAGACACAAAATCAGCATTAAAATCAATTGAAAATCTTTTAAAGAATTAAATTCAATTAACATCTAATAGCTATTCAAAAATGAATCAATCAATTTGAAATTGTTACACCATTCGAAATCAAACAGGATCAAAATCAATCAAATGGTTACAGAGATATGCGTACTCTGTTTCTTTTGTCACCACAAAAATCGAACGAACAAAATCATAATCAGTTGTGAAATCGTTTGATATCAATTTGAAACTGATATAATCAAAACAAATCGTCAGCAATTGTTATGTTGCCTTATCGACAGGAGATACGATCGAATCCAAGCAATATCATTTTCAAATCGTTATAATTGTAATGTCATAGCAAACGATTCATGCCACGAGTGGATTAACCCAAACTGACACGCAAATCAATTCAAATGAAATCATAACAGGATCAATTAATCGGTAACAGAATTCATAAGAACTATCCGATCGTTTGTTATTTTAAATTGGGCAAACAAGATCGATTGACTTTGATCAAAATCGTTCCATTCAAACGAATTATAACCGGATTTGATAGAGATAACCTAGGTTGACCATTTAGTTTTACAAATCAAACAGAGCAGTAATTATAATATGAATCCAACTCATAAAACAATCTTTCCAACTCGAGATATGAGATAATCCAATCAGAATAAGAGCGAATTGAACATTTTTTAACATAGTTATTATGAATCAAAGCCATTCCACGATTTGGGCGCATTTGCACAGGCTTAAATGAGAGCATTGTTTTCATACGAAACAAAGTAGTTCTTTCCAAATTGAAACCAAACAGAGTTGTATTCCTGTTCTTAGAAGATTACATGACACGGCATATTACAAAATCGTAACAACCAAACTCATTGAAACCGTTTTCCAATCACAGCACATGAACCATAACGAAATCATATCCAAACATGGTCGTATTCTAAATTGAGCATGAAAAAATTCCTGTTCAACGTAGATACAAAACGAATTCAATTGAAAGCAGACCATCAGTTTCGTTAACTTAATCAGACAAACGAACAAATCAAATCCAAACGAAAACCATTCAAATCCAATAAAAATCTATCAATGGATAAACTGGGAATGATCAAATCATGTATCCAAAATGAAATTTTATTTATTTTTAGCAAAGAGAAATGTATACAGGATGAATGCATTATGATAGAGCCATTTCGAAATATAAACAGAGCTATTCGAAGACCAAATTCCAATCACTATATTAATCCTGATCATTCACACAACTAAAACGATATAAAAATCATACCTGTATGGCGAGCAAACATCTTAATCATGACAGTTTGGAGTTGATAACGGCTGTGGCTGATTCAACATTCTTGAAAATGATGGAGCCAGTTGTCTTCTGCTTGCTATCAGTTGCTTGGAGCTGGTTTCTTTGACTGGACAATACTGCAATTTGACTTTCCAGCGATTGAATTTTCGATTGGAGTATGGGAACGTCGATGTAGTATCGTTCTAGCCATAAATCACATTGGTCATAGGACAAACATATGGGTTTCGAAAGCACAGGTGAGGGTTTGATTACATTGCCAAGGGTTTCGTTAGGCAGTTTGATACCAGGGTAGCTTGGATTATTTCTTAGGCAAGGGGGAAGATTCGAAACGAAATCATAAGGTGGCTCGAGGCATAAACCCTGTGAGTAAGGGTACTCACTGGCTAAAAAACGTTCTACTTCAGAGTCCAAATCCTCACTAAGGACTATGGGCTTCTTCTCAATAGAGGGTTTAGGTTTATTCCTAGTCATCCTCGAAATAAGTCGAGCGTTCTTTTTACCCTTAGCAATAACAGTAGGGTTGGCCTTGGCCCTTTTTCTCGCAGGCTTTTTAATAGCCTCAGCCTTCTCTGCTACAACGTCTGGTAAATCAATGTTAGGGTTGGCCAAGGGTTTAGGAGAGGGAAGCAGGACATGGAAGGGCACGGGTGGCCCGGCCTTAGCTTCAGTAATCATAGGCTTGTCAACCTGGATAGGGTCTGTGTCATCAAAACCATTTCGAGCAATGAAAGCTCTCCAACTATCAACATGTAAACTCAAGTGATAAACAATGATAAGTTTAATAAGTCCATGGTGGAATAGGCTACTGTCGGCCTTCTCCCTTTTAAACCTTTTAGACATTTTATATAGGCTACGCTGAAAGTAAAAGGGCATATTCAATGAGTATCCCATAAAAATCATTAACAAACGCATGTGGTAGAGAAACACGAGTCCATATAGACCTTCACAGGTCACGAATTGTTTGACCACCATAAAAGTATCATTCCATCGTGGTTTAAGTGCAGAGATGGGCATACCTCTGTCACAATAGGTGACCTTTCATGAGACAAACAGTAGCGTCCATGGCACCTCCTCGACCTTGGAATTTTTGAACCAACGTTGTCTCGAGGGGGGTAACCCTGTAGCAGAACTAATAAACTTCTCATCGATTTCCAACTGGATGTCACCCACCTTGGCTCTACAGCCATCAAAAGTCAGGGTGAACTGTTGTGCAACACAGAGATTAAAACCCTCGAATCGTTGTATAAAGGTGAGCCAACCATTGTCCTCCAAATCTTTTCGGGCATTGTCGAACAGTAGCAAGGCTTGGCTACCGTTCGGCACGATTCGCACCACCGGTGCCATGAAGCCGAGCACACGGTGAATGACCCATGGTTTGGGTCATAGCACACACAGGAGTAGAGTGCACGAAGGGTTACCTGAGCTAACAGAAACGAAACAGGGATAAGGGATAGGAATTAATGTCATCATGCAAAGGTGGTGGATCTTATCTCTGCCATGCATAATAGTTATTGTCAAAGTACAACTGCCGGCTTATAGCTGTTCTACCCATTATAGTATAGTTCAACAGTCATGTCACTTGGCCGACCAATGAAACCAATGGTGAGTGTATAAACCAATGCGCACAATCAACATTACACCATAGTTTTAATCAACATACAAATTGAAACCAATATCAAATGTTTAACCATGCGCCAATGTATTGGAATAGCTCATATCAATAGTTTAACCAAGGTGTCAATGGGTCTTCATGTAATCAACATGCCAATAGTTATGAAAATACGAACATGGGTATCATATAAAAGGATATATATGAATGATTTAATACCTATGTATTTTCATAAAACCAATAGTCAAGTAGGTCAAATAACATGCAAATCCAAATGCCAATGCATTACAAACTCAATGAAACCAAGTCACACAATCAATACAAGAATGTCCAAAGAGTACAGATCAAAAGTTTTGCCAGCTGCATAACGATAAGTGAAATGTAAGTTCAATGCGCATATCGACAAGGATAACGACAGTTCAAATAATGATTTTAATGCGACTACGAAAGACTGAGTTTTCACGCTTACAGTCGTGAAAACAAAATGAAGGTAAATGTGCAAATGTCACAAAAATAAAAGTGTCATTTATTTGAATAATTGCGACAAAAAATTGATGTTTGCAAAACATTGGTGTAGGCAGCTTATAGGACAGTGGAAAATTGTGAATTGGCTGTCAACACGATGATAACCATGACGATGATGATGATGATGATGATGAAAATGACGATGGCGATGATGATGATGACAATGATGATGACGATGATGATGATGACCATGATAATGACGACGATGATGATGATGATGAGGACTACGACAATGACGATGACCATGATGACGACGACGATGACGATGATGACAATGACTATGATGACGACGATGATGATGACAATGAAGACGACGATAATGATGACAATGTGGTGATGGCAATGATGATGATGAAAACTGTGACAACGACGATGATGATGGAGACGTTGATGATGCCAACGATGACAATGACGATGATGATGACCATGATGATCATGACCATGACCATAACCATGATGATATTGATGATGACGACAATGATGATGATGACAATGAGGATGATTATGATAATGACAATGATGATGATGGTGATGATGATGATGATGAAAACTACGGCAATGAAAAC
>JASDQU010374775.1:79621-98036 GCA_032191745.1 Picea mariana | reverse complement strand
ATAGTGGACTCTGTAAAAGACCACTTGATACCCTACATCTCTCATCTTGACTCATCTAAGAAGATGTACGATGCCCTAACTAACCTCTTCTCAGTAAAAAACATTGGACAAGTAATGAGTCTGAAGAATGAGCTCTGTGACATCTAAATGAATGATAATGACATCATAACATCATACTTGGTAAGAATCTCTTAGTTAAGAGATCAACTACAAGCTATTGAAGAAATCATTTCAGAAAAAGGAAATGGTAAATATAGTACTCAATGGCCTTCCCAAGACACGAGATGCATTTTCCACAAGCATGAACACAAGAAAGGAGTATCCCACATTTGAAGAACTTTGGACTTGATGTGCAAAAGAAGAATCAAGGATTAACGCAAATGATAAATTCCAAAGGAAAGATGATAATCAAGCCTACACAACAAGTTCAAGAAATTTAGGAATAAGAAGAAGTTTGACTCAAGAAAGAAACCAATTCGAGAGAAGGATATGAAAAAATACAATGCTTCAGCTGTCGAAAATATAGTCACTACAATAATCATTGTCCTGACTTAAAGAAAAGGAAGGAAACACACAAAGCAACAGTTGTCGAAGAAAATGAACCCTCAAAGAAATTCAAACAAGATGAAGCAAATTTCTTCTTCTAGTCAAGGTAACATTATTCTTTTGTAACATAGTCCTTGTACATACCATGTTTACATAGTTCCTGTATATCTATTTCTTAGAAGATAAGATGGTCAGTGAAACAACACCTATGGAAGAATAACAAGATAAGGATTACTATTACGATGATTACAAGTCAAGCAATACACATGAAAAGATGAAGTACATTGGCAATCCTTGGTAACAATTCTTGTGGAAGCTATTATATAAGTAACAGCTGCCAGATAAGCCAAAATCAGAATCAAACTTAGAAGTCAGCAATCAAGAGGAAATTAGAAAAAGATTTGTGACACTTTGTAGAATACAATAAGGATGCAGACATAAGCATGGACTCTCTTAGATGGAGGGAGTTGATTACAGAATTCCAAAAGAAGAGCATGCATTCATGTTTAAAACAAGGATTAGGAGGGAGCTAAATGATATGATCCATTAAGGATTATGAAGTGTATGTCCATGTTCCCATTGAAAATAGCAGGCATGATAAGCACCACGTGTTCAGTTCGACTCTAGAAGAATTCTTCTTCGAAAAGAAGACTTAAAGTATCATTGGTTGTCAATCTACATCCATGATCCTATGATAAAAAGAAGAAGTCGGAATATTCAAGGAATGGAATCTATAGAAGACTCCATGGACCCAAAAGCTAAAGAGGAACATGAGGAAGAACATGAATATTCCAAGAAAGAAAGAAAAGCCAGAACAACTAGTTATTATACTGAGAATCATAAGACTACCAGCTTGGTTTGAACCCACTAGAAGCAATCAAGCAGAAGAAATGGAAGTTATGATAAAGAACAGTGTATGTAAGAAAATGTGAAAAATACTCATGAATGGAAGCATTGCGAGATTCCAAGGTTCTTCCAGAAGGAGGGAGAAAAACTATAACGACAACTCACCAATATCCATGGATTGGAATTTACATGTAAAAGATTGTTCTTCCCAATAAAGTAAGTGAGAAAGAAGCTTATACCAGAAAGAGACCCATGTATGCAGATATAATAAGACCTTGTATGGATTCAAACAAAATGATGCATAGTATCTCATATATAGCAGAAGCGTGGTGAAAACTTTCTATAACAGAGATAATGTATCGGAATAGCTACTCATAAGTCCGGGATGATGGATTGCTAATCCATGGAAAAGTCTCATGATGAAAGAAGAAGTTCTACTTGGATATATTTCAGTTTGAACTTTTCCATGATGTCATGAGATAGCAGGAAACATGATTGTTGACCATGATATATTGTAATGATTAGAGCTATATGAAGTCTTCAGAGAAAACTAGTGTTCCATGACAAGCCAAAGTACATTTGAGATCAAGCATTATATTCTTCATGATAAATTCCAGAAGAGAGAAGTGATTCTCTATTATATCTCCACTGATGAGCAGATATCAGATATTTTGGTAAAGCCTGTGTCCAAGATGAAAAGTTTTCATACTTAAGAAACAAGCTAGGGCTCGTGGAGACAACTTGCTTATTGAAAAAGGAAGAGATTACGCCCAGATTGGGAGGGAGCACTGATATGTTATTGATTTATGGACAGTCATTTTTCAGTTTGAAAAATGGTCTAGGATGAGTAGTTCCTTTCCAGTTCGGAAAGTGGTTTGAGAGTTCTGAAGGACATTCATTTTCCAGTTCGGAAAATGGTCCATATCGGACAATCATTTTCGTAATGAAAATGGTCTGATAGATTGTTGATGTACCATAGACAACGATTCCCCTTGTGGCAAGTGTGGGGGAATGGTCTAGGAAAATCATTCTTCTTGGAACTCGCCCTAAGTAGTGGCCAAGTAGAATGGTCTGCCTCATCGGGCAGTCATTCTTTCGAAGTTCATAGTTGTGAGTAGTTTCGAAGAATGGTATGTTTGGAGGTTGGTGCAGGACAACCATTCCCTAGGGCAGACTCATTCTCTCCAGATTGTACTATGATTAGTTCCAGAGGAATGGTCCAAGTTCAACAATCAGGGACATGCACTCCCTAGGGCAGACTCATTCTCTCCAAGTTGCACTATGATTAGAGTCGGAGGAATGGCTCAGTTAGGTGAATGGTCCAGGCTTAGAAATCAAGGACAATTATTCTTTTATGCTTGAGAAGAATAGTCCAGATATCCCATGGCTGATGTTTTACCTTCTGAGGGAAGATGCTCTTCCAGATCTCACAGATGCGAGTGGTAGAATGGCCTAGATGACTCAGTTTATATCATGATATTGTTTTATGCAGGTTGATATCATATGATATGAATGTTGTGGAGACTGTATATCTCTAGACAGTAGATGTATGCCATTGTGGTGGATGTATTCCACTGGTTGTGACTATGTGTCACTGGTAAAGTAGATGTGTGCTACTTGGTGTGGTTGTGTACCACTGGATAGTAGTTGTTTACTACTATGAATAGACACAATTGTGTTCTATTAGATGGCATTGTTTCGATTGCCATGGAGATCATCACTAGTGCTAGAAATTATTACCAACTAGATGGATAGTCAGTGTGCTGGTGGACAGACATTCTCCAGGAGGAAAATGGTCTGAGATAGTTATTCTTCTAGGACGTATGTCTGGATCAAAAGAATAGTCCTTGTAGAACATGGTGTGGCTTCCAACATATATTAGAACACTTATTTTTCTAGGACATGTGTCTGGATTAGAAGAATGGTTCTTGTATCACTATGTGGAGTGAGTGACTTATTGAGAATCATGCCTGATTACTCAGATGGAGCATGACTTCAAGATATGATGCATTTGATGCTATCAGATGACATTGATAGTGATGATGGTGCCTGCGATTTGATCATAAGATAACATGTGTGGCTATGATGATGCTACCAGTGGAATGGTATGCTTGTGATCAAGACCATTGTTTTCAATACCTCCCTAGATAGGAGGGAGTATTGATATTATGGTAGTTGCGGGAGATATTAACATCCACATGTAACCCTGACAAGAATAGAATATTCTGGAAAGTAAGAATAAAACCTAAAGCTTTGGACATAACCATAGAAGACAAGTCGTCTAAATAAAATAATTAATATTGAGTCTTTAGCCTCCAGAAAGAGAAGTCTAACCAGATAGCTAAGAAAGAGAAGTATAAAAATAGGATGCCATAGCTCATTTGTACACACATTGCTCGCAACTACATAAATATAGTGTGCACTGCAGAAATTTAGTAAGTGCGCAAGTATAAAGAGTAGTTGTAGCTGCAACTACTGCAACTTGTATTTTCGGTTTTAGGCATGGAATTTCTCTTGGTTATGGTTTGGAATTTTGTCCTTGTGTGCTAGATCTGGAGAGAGGTACACTACATTGATTGGCTATTGGTTCTATGGTTGATTCCAAAATTATTCTCTCTGTCAAGGTTAAGGTGCTCGGGGGTGGCTTCGGCCTATGGTTGGGTGACAATATTGCTATATTGTCTATGGTGAAACGAGCACACCTATTTTTCTAACAATGAGTTCATGCCCTATGCTAGCCTTACCAAGCTTCACTCAGCCATTTGTTCTTGAGTGTGATGCTTCAAGGATAGGGATAGGAGCCATGTTGATGCAAAGTGATCATCCCATTTATTTTGAGAGATGCAAACTTAGGGAGTATGAGCAGAATTATTCAATAGGTGACAAAGAGATGTTGGCCATTATGCATGCATTGGCCAAATTCATATAGTACTTGGTGGGGAACATGTTCAATGTGAATACAGATCATAACAACCTAAGGTTCCTCATGGAGCAGAAAGAATTGAGTGAGAGGCAGTAGAAGTGGATCAGTAAAATTCAAGCATATGATTTCGAAATTTAATACGTGAAGTGAAAGAACAAGGTGGTTGTCGATGCCCTTTCCAGAGTACCATCCACTCTCTCCCTCATGGATATTTTAGTTGATTGTAAATATCTCTTATTGGTAGAATACTCCAAGGATAGATTTGCTTGTGAGATCCTAGATGGTCAGATCCAAGATGATCGGTACCGAGTTATGGATGACATCATTTATTACAAAGACAAGATCTATTTAGTACCAGAATCTCAGCTGAAGGAAAAAATCATGCAGCCAACACACAGTTCACCTTTGGCGGGACACCCTAGGTACTTGAAAACCTACAGGCAGACCAGGGAAAGATTTACGTGGAAAGGCCATAAGATGGATGTGTTGAGATTTGTGAGGGAATGCAAAGTCTTCCAACAGAACAAAGTGGAGCATATTCAACTGGACAGATTACTTTAGCCACTTCCCATCCCAGAACAAAAAAGGGAAAGCATCTCTATGGACTCATCACAGGGTTGCCCCAATTGCAAGGAAAATATTGTATTTATGTGGTGGTCGATAGGCTCACGAAATTTGCACAGTTTTTTACGATACCCTCCAAATATTTTGCAACACAAGAAGCATATTTGTTCTTCAGAGAGGTGTTCTGATTGCACGGGTTGCCAAAAACTATTGTCAGCAACATAGATAGCAGGTTCATGGGAGGATTCTGGCAAGGGATTTTCAGGTTAGTTGGGACAAAACTGACACCTAGCACGAGTTACCATCCTTAGACGGACAGGCAGGCCGAGACTATGAATAAATGGCTTGAAGGCTATCTAAGGAATTATGTGTCATGCCAACATAAAGCTTGGATAAAGTGGCTACACTTGGGCGATCACTTCTACAATACAACCTATCACATGTCGATTGGGATGACACCCTTCTGAGCTTTGTGTGGATATGATGCGCCTACATTTGTGGATTGGGTGTTTGGAGACAACAAAGCACCTAAAGCTAAATATTGGGTTCATGATATTCTACAGACCCTTAAGAAAAATTTGCAGATGGATCAAAATCAGCAGAAGGTCTATGTAGACAGGAATTGGGTGGAACGTACCTTTGAGGTTGGGAAATTGGTGTACCTGTTAGCATTGATAGTTACCTCCAGATTGCATTGGAGGTAAGCCCAATACCCATCGGTTTGTATGTCACAATGAATAATTTAAAGAGGTCAAATGGGCACAGACTTAAGAAAATATTGTTTTAACTCAGCAATGTTGGACCAACATGCACAAGCAGTTGAGGTATTGATCCAACTTCAGTGATTAAGTTGTAGTAAAGTGAGTAGGAGGAAGAACTGGTGAGGATAATGTAGAGGTCTGCTATGGACATCCGGTCTTCCAACAGCCTAAGGAAGAAAAACTCAGAAAACAAGATCCTCTTCGATTCGAAGTTTTAGGAAACTGAAGAGCGCTAAAACATAAATGTGATCAAACATACATCACAACAAAGCTATAAAAATCCATGTGAATCCTTCAATCATGGACACTTCCGTATCAGAGGCAAATAAGATGGAAATAGAAGATGACTTTCATTAAACAAGAAATCTCAAATCAAGTTACATAACCAGAGAACCAGAGCTTCATTAAAACATTACAATACGGGAGCTTAGCTCAACCATCGACCTTAACAAAATATCAAAATGACTCTTATATACTCAGACCAAAACCACAGAGACGTGCTTGAGTCTTTACATTCAAGGCATTACGTTTGCATGCTCTCTGGTAGACTGTGTGTGCAGTCTTCTGTCAGAAGAGAGCTTCTGTCAGATGATGTCATGTTTCAGAAGGGACCTGTAGAAGAGTCGACGTGCTAACAACCCGACTTGGCTTTCCATTTAAGTGGAGAGATGAGGTTTCACCAACCTTCCTCACTTTCATTAAGTGTCTGCATTGGGATTGAAACACGGCTTAATTCCTAGGGGGAAACTAGACACTGCTCTCGGATAGGACATTATATAAACACATGATTACGGGGCCGCTCAAAGGAGGTTTGGGTTCACACTGCTTTTGAGCTCGCAATCCACCACCTTTTGCTACGTATTACTTTTTTCAAACCACAGTTTCAATTGCGGGACCACTTAAGAAAATTATCGCCCAAGCACGTCGCGTCCTCGCAATGGACTATGGTCATCGATCTTGTGATCTTAGGCGAGGATTTACGATCAGTGGCTCAAATCTTCCCTCTTCAAATCAATGGATCATATCTTCCCTTTTCGAATTGACGACTGAGATCTACTTCGCGATTCGGGCTTTGGACTTTTCAAAATTAAAACTTTATTTGCCCCAAGAAAATCCTCTAGAGTTAAGGATTTGACAACACGTGGCCTCCAGAGATCGATGGCCGAGATCGCTTCATGGCTTCGGACTCCAGGAAAATCAAATCTCAAACCTTGCTTACCTTCTGTGCCTTTACCCAGAGTTCTATATTTGGCGACGCGTGGCTTTATGGAATCAGATGGTGTAGATCCTCTTCGAGACTTCGACCACTTTGGGACTTCGGGCACTTTAGCACTTCAAACCTTTTTCTCTGGCTCTATACTTCGCGCAATTTTGGACTATCGAAATCTCGTGAGCTGCTAATCCAATCTTCACAGAGGATCTCCACTATTGAAAACTGAGCCCGCCTGATTGAAATATTAAAACTACCCGCTGCTTGCGCCACAAGCCCGAAATGGACTGGTATGAAAGTAGTGCTTTGACTCTTCCTGTGCAAACCATGAACTCAGATGACCTTCTGCCTCTTTACAATTATATGTGATAACATTTGGCTCCACAAGGGATGGCAAGATCCCTGTGAGCTTGCAAGAACGCGTAGTTCCAGTTCCTTAGTTGTTGGGCTATGGAGTCATGCTCAAAACTTTCGCTGAAGAAAACAAGGAAATATGCAAATAACTTCAAAACTCCTCACCACAAAAATCTGAAAACTTGTAAACACTACTCTACTAAAAATGAAAAAAAACACATGGGCTCTAGAAGGAGATTATTTATGTACAATCCTATACTAACTGATCTTTACAAAGTGCTAGGTGAAAGGAAACTTCCACCATAGCCACCCATATTGTTTGGTAATACAATTTTTTTTCTTTACTGTAGATGATCCACAAAGGACTAGGGAAGTATGACAGTAGAACGAGAACATGTTTTGGAACACTGACCATACCCCCAAATGATGATATGGTGAATAAATCTGTAGGCTCCAATGCTTTCGAAAAACGCAACTCCATATATGACCCCACAGGGTCACAAGATTTATAATTAGGAAATCTCAACTGGTAAGAAATTACCTCTTGTCCTTCATTTTGGCTCACCCGTCATTCGATGTTCTCAGAGTGTACAAGTGGGTAGAGAACTGACGCAGGTTGGCTAGTACCAGGTGATATATGATCTTTTACAGGCTCTGAACATGAGATAAACTGTGCATTTAGCTCCTCCTTTTCTCCTTCATGGCTCTCCCAAGGATCATATTCATAATCATAATAAAAAAAAACCATGGGAGAGCTCTGCTCTTCATCATCTTCGCTGGGATATTCATCGCAAGTTGTTTGTTCTTGGCTAGTATTCGAAATCACTTCTCTGTCATAAGTAGGGCTGCTAAGAACATCTGTTTCAAGGACCGAAATATCCTCTTCATCTTTATAAGAGAAGAAAGCACGATCTGCCTCCAATTTCTCCATTCTTGCTGAAAGTGATCTCGCCAACCACACCAACTCATCCAGGGAATCTTCTTCCTCCTCATAGCCTTCATCCTCACAACTTTTATTCTTACAACTTTCATTCGAAATAGTCATACCTTGACCACAGTCTTTATATTCTTCACAACAATTATGACAAATTAACGTAGAAGAATAAAACTTTTGACAATGCTTATTGAAAGCTGCATGAAATTCTCCCAGGGGGGAGATGCTAGCAGGGGTAAAGAGTGATACCATTCACGAGCATCTCCTGCTAATGAGAACATGAACATATTTAATAATACATCCTCATGATGTATCTCCCATTGATGCATGAGTTCATGAAACTCACGGAGATGCTCTGCAGGGTTGTCCTCTTTACGCTTTCTAAATATGGGAAAAAAATAAACCCACTCATTTGGAGTAGGAACAACATTAGGAAAACCAGGAACATAGGAGAAATTAAAGGGAGCAAACCTCCGAGCCAAAATATTTTCCATTTCAAAACAATGGAGTCGCCACTGGATTCTTTAATCATGGAGTTGCCAGGTGAATGATATGTAGTCTGAATGTGTCTGGTCTTTGTTCACCATCAAAGGCTAGATATGAACATTATCGCTCTCCCAGGGAGCTTTAAAGTTGAGAAAGTAGCTTCTAAAATCCTTCTCGAAAAAAGTTCTCTTGGTCAACTCGGGTGTGCTAGAGGCATCCACAACCGAGAAAGTGGAGTCGACACAGTGGAGTCGCCAGGTGAAAGCACAATCTTCAATGGTTCTGATATCTCGTGCACCTTCAGAATCAAAAGCTTCTTTGTCGTTATATCCCAGGGAAATGTCTTCAATTCATTCCCCGACGATGACGCCAAGAATGTTAGCACTGATAGTCACCTCCAGATTGCATTGTAGGTAAGCCTAGTACCCATCAGTTTGTATGTCACAATGAATAATTTAAAGAGGTCAAATGGGTGTAGACTCAAGAAAATATCGTTTTAACTCATCAATGCTGGACCAACATGCACAAGCAGTTGAGGTCTTGATCCAACTTCAATTGGTAAGTTGTAGTAAATTGAGTAGGAGGAAGAAATGGTGAGGAGAATGTAGAGGTCTACTATGGACATTCGGTCTTCCAACAGCCTAAGGAAGAAAAACTCAGAAAACAAGATCCTCTTGGATTCGAAGTTTCAGGAAACTGAAGAGTGTTAAAACATAATTGCGATCAAACATACATCACAACACAACTATAACAATCCATGTGAATCCTTTAATCATGGACACTTCCGTATCAGAGGCAAATAAGATGGAAATAGAAGCTGACTTTCATTAAACAAGAAATCTCGAATCAAGTTACATAACCAGAGAACCAGAGCTTCATTAAAACATTACAATACGAAAGATTAGCTCAACCATCGACCTTGACAAAATATAAAAATGACTCCTATATACTCAGAGCACAACCACAAAGACATGCTCGAGTCTTTTCATCCAAGGCATTACGTGTGCATTCTCTCTGGCAGACTGCGCGTGCAGTCTTATGTCAGAAGCGAGCTCCTATCTAATGATGTCGTGTTTCAGAAGGGACCTACAGAAGAGTGGACGTGCTGACAGTCTGACCTGCCTTTCCATTTAAGTGGTGAGATGAGGTTTCACCAACCTTCCCCACTTTCATTAACTATCTACATTGGGATTGAAACGCGGCTTAATGCCCAGGGGGCGGCCACACGCTTCTCTCAGATAGGACGCTATATAAACACATGATTGTGAAGCCTCTCAAAGGTGGTTTGGGTTCACACCGCTTTTGAGCCCGCAATCCACCACCTTTTGCCACGTATTACCTTTTCCAAACCACGATTTCAATTGTGGGACCGCTCAAGAAAATTATCGTCTAAGCATGCCGTGTCCCCGCAATGGACTATGGTCGTCGATCTTGTGATATTGGGCGAGGATTTATGATCAGCGGCTCAAATCTTCCCTCTTCAGATCAATGGATCATATCTTCCCTTTTCGAATTGACAGCTGAGATCTGCTTCACAATTCAGGATTTGGACTTTTCAAACTTCAAACTTTATTTGCCCCAAGAAAATCTTCCAGAGTTAAGGATTCAACGACGTGTGGCCTCCAGAGATCAACGGCTAAGACCTCTTCGTGGATCCGGACTCCGGGAAAATCAAATCTCAAACCTCACTTACGTTCTGTGCTTTTACCTAAAGTTCTAGATCTGGCGACGCATGGCTTTCTAGAATCGGATGGTCGAGATCCTCTTCGGGACTTTGATTACTTCGAGCACTTCACTGCTTCAGAAATTTTTCTTTGGTGCTATACTTCGTGCAATTTTGGACTCCCGAAAGCCCGTGAGCCACTAATCCAATCTTCACAGGGGATCTCCACCGTTGAAAACTGATCCCGCCTACTTGAAAGATTAAAATTGCCTGCTTCTTGCGCCAAGAGCCCGAAATGGACTCGTATGAAAGTAGTGCTTTGACGATTCCTGTGTAGACCATGAACTCAGATGACCTGTTGCCTCTTGTTATAGCAATATTTGCCTCACCATTGCTATCTTGCACATAGGGCCTTTTTCCATTTCCCTATGCAAACTTGTCATCCCTTTTTGATGAATTCAGAGCTAAAAATACATATTTTTCCACATATACACGCCCTATATACTATACAACATGTGTATACGTAGGCTACTCCACTACAACCCATGTACATCATGATTTGTGCTAGAAAATAAAAAAATGAAGTTGGGTTTCCATGTCACAACAGGAGATCTCCGATCCTTGACCTTCCATATACTGGAAACGTTCTGACTTGACCCTTCAGTTGCATTTTGAAGGCTATAAGAGAACAGTTCCGAGCTATGGAAAAGAGGAGAAAGCATTCAACTTTGAGAGAAAATTTACTTTGGAGAAAGCACTTCATATTGAGTCTGCATCCCTCTGTCCCTCAAGTTTGAACAAAGTGTTCAGCCCCCAATCCTTCCCCTATTGATTGAGAGAACCTCATTGTCTCTTTTCTATGAGCTTGCCTTTGGTGGAGGATTGAAGTGGTGGAGGCCCAGTTGGAAGGAACTTAGTTTCTTGGTTTCAAATCGTGCCGACACAGAAGTCTGTAATGTTATCACTTCTGCTAATCAATATTCATTAATAGAAATACTCCTTTCCCATCCTATTGGTATCATGAAAATATATGATTATTATCCATGGACATATTTGCGATGTTTATTAATGGATTATGTTATCTGATGTGCTAACCCCTTTTGTATTATCACTATATACTTGCTCTACTTGTTTGTTGAGAACTTGTTGCAGGTACAAAGCTTTGGGTCAAAGTGCTCAACGGTGGAACATCATCTAACGTTGGATCGAGGTAGGCCTCTTTCTTATCTTGCGCATTATTTTATATAACATATGTTGGAATTGAGTTGATTTCTGTAGTCATACCTGTCTATTGTGGTTTACCCTGGCCATAGAGAGTTTTTCCCTTGTATCAGAATTGGCGACTCCACTGGGGAGAGATCTTCCTTCTAAGGGTTGAAGAAATTTTTCTTCTTGCATTTCTCTTTTTCCTTTGTGTTTCTTGTCATATCACTGCTTGACAGATTCTGTTCACTTTGGGTCTGAGTTTTTAGCCTTTTTCCCTTGCCTGGCCTTATTTTAAAGCTTGTACGCACCTTTTTCCTTGACAATCGCGTATACATGTGTGTTGTGTCACTACAAGCTACATATATACACACTGTTCTCTTGAACAGTTCCGTATACCACTTTTCATTGCTTGTTTGCTTGGTTTAGTGACTGTTAGGTGGGATTTGATGATTGTTGAGCCTTCTTAGGTCTCTGTAGTGCTTGTTGAGATTCTTTGGGTCGACAGGAAACCTGTTTGGAGTTGAATTTTTGGGCGTAGTCTTTCTCTTTGTTTTTCATTTTTGTGATTTGTCCTTGTACTCCGGGCTGTTTGCTTGGCTGCTTGGTATTTTGCTTGAGTTATTTCTTTTATACACAGTAGAATTTTATATATCAGGTTGCTTATCAGTCCATACATTTTCTTTTTTAGTATATTGAAAATACAAAAAAATAGGCATTTTACATTGCTTGGCATTTTTGTCTTTTGAGTCTTTATCGTTAGCTTAGTGCATTTAGTGAAAGATTGCATTTTACTTCTGAATTGCAGAGTTGAAATTGAAAATTGCATTGTTTTTATATGCATATCATTCATCGAAAAAGTTAAAGATAGACTTTGCATTATATTCATATTTATTTTCTTGCAGAGTCATAATATCATGAGTTTCACTTCCATACCTTTTTTAGTAATCACGACCAATAAAATTTACGCTTTAAATTAAAATTGATTAGTCACGATATTTTTAGGGTGCACAAACTAGTATAGGATTTAGTGCCTTGGAATAGCATTTTGTGAGTAAACTTCTCCAAGGCAATTAAGTCAACATATGTGTCTGAGACAGGGAGTTGAGAAGTCCATTGTATAATTGGTAATATCAGGAGGCTCCGCTCACATCGGAGTTAATCACGAGGTCGCGCGAAGTTAGTTGAAGGGATAACCCGTGGATACTCGCTTAACGTCAGAGATATTTATGTGGATTTATTTGTATTTGGGGATCTTGCTAGTACCCATACCTCTGTGAGAGGCAGTACTTTTAAGGTTTTGGACTTTGCTACCCTGCCCATATGGTGATCTTGACTAACAAATGCTTGCCTGTGCATCGGTTATACAGTGGTTTATTAGTTGCTTGACTTAGGTATCTCATAGGTTACTTGTAGGGGTTATTTTTCTTGTACCCTAGGTTAGATAGGGGTCGGACAACACACAACCTTTATGGAGGATTACCTCTCCGGGGGGATGTCACCGACTAGTTGTTAAGCCCATGAGGGCCCCTATAACTAATTATGTTACCTCCAAACTTTAGCGGGGAGTCTCAAGTCCCTCTTGGATGAGGCATACCTTCTTTAGCGAGGGAGGCCACTCAACCACTTTATCCCGTTTGCATGCATATTGCCCGTTTGAATTTTTGGTATGCTCTTTGACTACTAGTTGGCCTTAGGATATTCTTTTTATTTTTTAGAGTCATAAGTCGTCGTGGAGTCAGACTAGCTTCCTCGCTGGTCCTGTCGGTTGTTATAGTTACCACCGGTTTTCGAGTTCTTTCCTTCTAAAAGGCGTAGAGTTTTTAGGCGTGGTACACACACATCCACCTTTCAGACTTGTGGTTCCACAAGGATGGGTACCGAGTCTAGTCTTCAGAACACTGGGAGTTCTTCGACTCCCATACCCACTATATTTAATGACACCCCTTCGACTCCTGCAACCGCTACAGTTGTAGTGTCAGAGGCTTATACTGGTATTATGGCTCGGCCTGTAGTTAATGCTTCATCTCTTGCCTCAAACCCTTTTGGTGGTTTTGGTCATTCATCGAGTTACAATGTTCAGTCGATCTCTATGGCTTCTAGTCCATTTTCTTATGGTATGCCTAACTTCACTTCGCAGTTTTCGACTGCCATCCCAGCTGCTAGCCCTAACATTAGCCTTGGAATTGGGGGCACTACACCTCCTTACACTCCTTTTCCGTTTGGTGGCTCTCATATCCCCCAAACGAATCCTAATGTAGGAAGTGTCCCTGTTCTTAACCCCGGGTCAAATAAAAAAATACGGGCGAGAAGGGAGTACTATATTATATTTGGAAGCAGTCGTGTCACCTTTGAATAGAGCACAAAGTTATTGAGTTCTTGCGTCATCATAATTTTGGGTTAAGCATGACCTTAGGAAGCCGATCCTGTTACAGAGATTTCTCTACCGACTGGTTACTCTTCCAGTCCCCATAGAGAACATTATCGATGCCTCCTACATCTGATAGTTATATCATTGGGTCTATGTTGACAGAGTCTAGCAAATGTCTCATGCTCTTGTTCAAAGGAAGTCTATCAACCTGTGTTGGCCACTCCTCATAAATCATGACTTTGCATGTTGTCCATACCCTCAGTTTGTCTTAGAATCACATGATACTATGGTCTTATCTACACCCTGGCCCTACTTTCATCATTGGTAGGTCACCTTGAACCCAACAATCGACATTTCATCATTGGTTATTGACTAGGTGGTTTCCCTTGCGTTCGAAGGTAAGACATCTAATCACACTTTGGGATTCATGTAGTGTCTTGGATGCCATTAGCCTTATTGGTGGTTTCCGTGCCTTTGTTAGTAGTTTTCATCATTGGTTGCTATTCAGAGGGCCTTTTTCGTGTATTGCTTGCATTTTGCACTCGTGAAAGACACACATGGTCATTGGTTCGTGAACATGTTCTTCGTCTGATCTCCACCAAATTATGAAGCTCCCAATTTGTTGCTCGTGCTGACTGATGAGAGATGCCTTAATGCTCTCCTTTTAGCGGGACTCTTTCCATCGACTTAAGCTCATTTATTCTGGATACGAGACCTATAGTTTTATGAGTACCTTGAGGCTTGCAGTCATTAGTGGCAGGCTCTCTCACCATTGACAGATGGGAATACATCAATGTCTCCTGATCAATGGATTCCTCAAGTGTTCGAAACTGAATCCTTTATTCACACTTGTAGGAATGTGCTCGGTGCCTTGGTACCTACTTTCATTACTGGTAGGATGTCTCGTGTTTGTTAACGGTATACCTCAATGACCGGTAATCAAACGATGTCTCATTGTGTTCGACCTCAACTCCTTTATTCACATGATGTAGACTTGCACCCTTGACAAATAGTGTAGAAGACTTGAAGACATCATTGTGTGGCCGCAGCTTTCCTGAGTTGTTGCTTCCTTTTCATTGGACCAATACCTATATGACTTCAGTGATCATGGGAGATCAAATTGTACTCCATGGTATATAGATATCTTCAGAATGGTTTTGAGACTGGTTATACTAGGCCTTGTTCGTGACTATGACAACTTTTGGCATGTAACCACATTTGTATTTGCCTATTCATGGCCATAGACACTTATTTGGTATATTTTCCACATCGATCTGCATTGTATTCTTGGCAGCCATGTATGCAAAGTCAGTATAGAATGTAATGAGCAATTGAGTTCGTTCAGCTAGTTCTCTACCACTCCACTCCTGGGTTATTTATAATGTATTTAGGCCATTGCAGATACTCCTCTGATCTCACACATTAGGGGGCATCTATTATAGCAAGATTTTCCTCACCATTGCTATCTTGCACAGAGGGCCTTTTTCCATTTCCCAATGCAGACTTGTAATCCCTTTTTGATGAATCAAAAGATAAAAATACATATTTTTCCACATATATGCGCCCTATCTACTATAAAGCATGTGTATACGTAGGCTGCTCCACTACAACCCATGTACATTGGGATTTGTGCCAGAAAATACAAAAATGAAGTTGGGTTTCCATGTCATGACATGAGATCTCTGATCCTTGGCCTTCCATATACTGGAAATGTTTTGACTCAGTCCTTCAGTTGCATTTTGAAGGCTATAAGAGCACAATTCCGAGCTATGGAAAGGAGGAGAAAGCATTCAACTTTGAGAGCAAAGTTACTATGGAGAAATCGCTTCATATTGAGTCTGCATCCCTTTGTCCCTCAAGTCTGAATACAGTGTTCAGCCGCCAAGTTCTTCCCCTATTGATTGAGAGAACCTCATTGTCTCTTTTCTATGAGCTTGCCTTTGGTGGACGATTGAAGTGGTGGAGGCCTAGTTGGAAGGAACTTAGTTTCTTGGTTTTGAACCGTGCCGACACAAAAGTCTGTAATGTTATCACTTCTGCTAATCATTCATTAATAGAAACACTCCTTTCCCGTCCTATTGGTATCGTGCAAATATATGATTATTATCCATGGGCATATTTGTAATGTTTATTAATGGATTATGCTATCTGATGTGCTAACCCCTTTTGTATTATCACTAAATACTTGCTCTACTTGTTTGTTGAGAACTTGTTGCAACTACAAAGCTTTGGGTCAAAGTGCTCAATGGCGGAACATCATCGAATGTTGGATCGAGGTAGACCTCTTTCTTATCTTGCGCATTAGTTTATATAGCATATGTTGGAATTGAGTTGATTTCTGCAGTCATACCTGTCTGTTGTGGTTTACCCTAGCCATAAAGAGTTTTTCCCTTGTAACACCTCTTGACAACTATATGTGATAAGAGTACCTACATTTGTCTCAAACCCTAGGAAGAATAATTGTAACCTAGATTCTACGGACCCTACAAGATTTTGAGGCGCATATGAGAGATGGCATATGAGCTAGAGCTTCTAGAGGGATGCAAAATAAATAATGTTTTCCATGTTTCATGTCTCAAAAAGGAATTGGGACAACATATTTCTACCTCTACTGAGTTACCACCACTAGATGAAGAGGGGCACTTGATTTTGGTTCTTGAGGAGATTTTGGAGATCATGGAGCGGAAGCTAAGGAACTGAACTGTCAGGTAGTACGTTGTCAAATGGAAGGATTTTCCTATCGAGGACGCTACATAGGAATGAGAGCATATACTCTAGCATCCAGGATTAAAATTTATTGAGGGCAAGCAATCTCAGGCAGGGAGGACTGTAATGTCCCCATCTGCCTAATCTCTCTAAGAGAGAATTATGCTAGCCTAATTGAGTTCCTGTGGGCTAGGGAGAAAGATAATCAAGGGAACATGAAGAAAGGAAAAAAAATCAAGTGGGGTTATTATCCCACATTCATAAGAGAAGGAAAGAAAAGCTCAAGTTATAAGTATAAAAAAAAGGGGATAGGAGGAGTCTATCATCAATTCTAGCATTTGCTCATTTGAGAAAAAGATTTTGGAGAGCTCTTGGAGAAGAGTCTAGGGTTTGGGAAAACCCTTCATTGCTTACTGGTTTTGGTGTTGCAACGATACACCCTAGCTGGTTGGGGGTTGGAATCACTCAGATTTCAACAATGATTTGCACTACTAAGTAAGTCTCATTCTTAAATTCGATTTCTGGGTTCTTTTTGGTTGAGTTTGCAGTTGTAGGTGCCATCTCTAGTGTGATGGGTGCTTTCCCATTTCTTGGGTGACTTTATTGAGTAGGAGCTGAGTCTTTTGAAGTGGGGAATCAAACTCCTCATTTTTTATCTCTAGATTCTTCCAAAGTGGGTGCCATTCCTCTGGACTGGGCATATCTCTGGGCACAAAACAAAAATAAACCCCTGTAGCTTAAAGGTTGATTTACATCTCAGATCTAGGCGCATTTTATGTGGTAGAAGGGCGACTCTCTAAGTGGGAAGAATGAATTTTTTTCCTGGCATCATTACCTTCAGTTGTGTGACAAGTTCCCATTGTATTCTCGTTGGTTTGGATTGATATCCCTCTCCTCAAATCGAATTTTTTTTGTAGAAGCAACATTTCTCTGTGGGAGGACTTTAGACAACAACAAGGGGATTAGTTGGGTCGATTCCAACAACTTTATTCTTGTAGCAAGGAACAACCCATTTACAGACTATAATCAAGTCAAATCCTTGAGTTATTATTAGTTCTAATACTATTTTGCATGCTTTAAATAAAGAGGATATCTCTGTTGAATTTAATATATCAGCTTCCATTATTGAGGTTTACTGTAGTTATTAGATATATTGTTGTTGTAATGTGGGGTCTTTTTTTATATGTAAACTCTGTGGAGAATGAATGATAACACCACATGAAACCAAATAAGGGTCACACAACAAACTAAAAATATTTTGACAGTCACCAGGAAGCTACAACCTAAGTGTTTGACGAAAGTCTTCACTCAGGAAACATAAAAGTAAATATTACAGTAGTAAGAAATTGTGACAACATTGTTTAGGAATATTACAGAAAAATAAAAGATTAAAATATTTATGGGACAAATGAAGTGCCTAGAGAAGATAATTTTAACCCTTGCTTATGAGTGTGGCTAAAGCCCACTAACAAAAAGGATATATGATCAACAAACTTTATACAACATAGATACATGGAACAATATTGAGATATTCATATCAATCTTTCATTGTGTGTGAAGATCCTACACAACAATAATTTCCTTAGTGATGATAAAACACAACTTGAAAACCAAAATTAATGGGTTTATCCACGCTACAACCACAAACAAAGGGGGGTGTCGGGTACTACTAATACGAGAGTTTTTCCAAATTCCAAAGAAAAATAAGAGATTGGAATATTTATGGGACAAATGAAATACTTGGAGAAGAGAATTTCAACCCATGTTTCTAGGTGTGGCTAATGTCTATTGATAAAATTGATATATGGTCAACAAACTCTACACAACATAGATATATTGTAGAAATGG
>JASDQU010374775.1:58710-79571 GCA_032191745.1 Picea mariana | reverse complement strand
TCATATTGTCGAACATGATATTAGGAATTATCTGTATGCTAAACCTATTTGACAACGTCTTAGAGCTGTTAATCCTAGGAAGACCCCCGCTATTAAGGCAGAGGTGGAGAAGCTACTTAATGCTGGCTTCATCTACCCAGTTCCCTTAACCAAATGGGTAGCCAACCCCATTCCTGTGAATAAAAAGAAAGGAACCATCCGTGTGTGTATGAACTTTCACGACCTGAACAAGGCTTGTACTAAAGATAGCTTCCCCACACCTTTCATTGATCAGATTCTCAATGAGTGTGCAGGAAGCAAAATATTTTCCTTTATGGACGGATTTTTAGGATATACCCAAATCCAGATCAAACTTGAAGACCAACACAAGACGACATTTATATTTCCTTGGGGTACTTTTGCATACTGGAAAATGCCTTTCGGCCTGAAAAACACCGGAGTGACCTTCCAACGCGCCATGACTTTCACTTTTAATGATCTCAAGCACATAGTCGAAGCTTAACTAGATGATCTTCCTGCTCACTCTCGCAAGAGAGTGGATCATGTTACACACCTTCGGCTGGTTTTTGAAAGATGTTGTTACTATAGAATCCGGTTAAACCCTCACAAATGCATATTTTGTGTTAAGTCTAGCCGTCTCTTAGGATTCTTAGTTTTCGAGACTAGGATCATGGGAGATCCTCTTAAGGTTGAGGCAATACTTCAATTGCCTCCCCCACGCACGATTAGACAACTTCAAGGTTTACAGGGGAAAGCTAACTTTCTGCGTTGGTTTATAGTGAATTATGCCAATATCACTAAGGGTTTCATGCGCCTATTGAAGAAAGACACTCCTTTTTTCTGGGATGAGAAAGCCCAAGAGTCTTTCGACGCTTTAAAGAAAGCCTTAGAATCAGTCCCTCTACTGAAATCTCCTGATTACAGTAGAGATTACTTGTTTTATATTGTCGCGTCTGAAGAAACGATTGGTATGGTTCTAGTTCAGTAGGATGATGAACTACATGAGAACGTTATCTACTATCTCAGTCGAAATTTAGTCGGTCTTGAACTTAATTACTCTCATGTGGAAAAGCTAGCTTTGGCTTCCGTTCACGCAGTCCAATGTTTATGACACTATATATTGCTTTGCAAGACTACTGTGGTCGCCGATGTTAATCCGTTTCAATACGTCCTCACTAGGCGTATCATAGGCGAGGAATATAATAAATGGATTGTCATCTTACAAGAATTTTATCTCAACTTTGCTTCGGCCAAGTCCAAGAAATCACTATTTTTTGTAGAGTTAATATCTGATGTCCCATGATTAGATGAGGATGTTATCCATGTCAATTCATTTGCAGACGAACACATTTTCCTTGTCTCGTCATCTGACCCCTGGTATGGAGACATTGTTTTATATCTTCAAAACTTGAAATTTGCTCAGCATCTCTCGCGAGATGATCGACGACATGTTAGATACCAAGCCAAAAAGTATACCATGGTCGATGACAGTTTATATCGTCGAGGAATAGATAGTATCTTATGTCACTTCTTAACTCACGAGGAAGTCGATTTAGTCCTAAATGATTGCAACAAAGTGGCTTGTGGTGGTCATCTTTACGGGCTTGCGATAGCCCAAAAAATCCCGTGAGTCGGTTACTTCTGCCCCACCATATTTAAAGATTTCATTAAAGCAGTTAAGAAGAGTCACCCCTGCCAGGTGTTCACTCAGAAAATGCACTCACACCCACCCCCTCTTCACCCAGACATTACTTTCGGTCCCTTCACCAAGTGGGGGGTTGATTTCATCGATTGCAACCCAAATTCAGCTAAGGAGCATCAACACATTATCGTGAGTGTCAACTACTTTGCCAAGTGGGTCGAAGCTATCCCTACCATAAAATTTGATGGGAAGACTGCAGCCTTCTTTGTGTTCAACCAAATTATCGCCCGGTTCAGTATCCCGAGTGAGATTGTCACTAATCATGGAAGTCACTTTCATAATGAAATGATGGTAGAACTAGCATCCAAGCTGGGGTTTAGACATGGTCACTCATCTTCTTATTACCCCTAGGAAAATGGGAGGGTAGAGTCCGTCTACAAGTCTCTCAAGACCATCTTGCAAAAAACTGTCATTCAGAGTAATTCTGATTAGCACATCATGCTATATCTCGCGCTTTGGGCACACCGAACCTTGGTCAAGACTGCAACTGGTTTTTCCCCTTTTTAGTTAGTACACGGTGTAGAGTTGTTACTTCCTGTTGAATGCGAAATCCCTTCTCTCAAGTTGGTAGTCAAGATCCTACCTGACACTTCAGATTTAGAGCGATACCTTGTACACCTAGAGAGTCTTGACGAGCAATGGAGAGACACCTTAACGGCTATCGAGGGAAACAAGAAACGTGTCAAGGTTCAGTACAAAAAGTCTGCCTGTCCCCGGTTGTATTATGAGGGTGAGTTGGTCCTCTTGTATGACCAAGCCAAAGAACCGCTAGGGGCAGGCAAGTTTAAACCCATGTGGCACGGTCCTTATATCGTGCGACATATTCTATAAAAAGGAGCCTATGAGTTGGAAGATTATGAAAGGAATAAACTGGCCAAGCCCAAAATGGGCTATACTTGAAAAAATATTATGCTTGAGCCCTAGGCTTGGGTGAAACCCTTTGCATACTAATGTAAATTTGGTGTATATACATCTTTTTCCCCTTTTCTTTTTGCCTTTGGATTTCTTATCAAGTTTTCCCTTTTGGTTGGCAGATGTCAACGGAGTCTTCGGTCTACCTAGGATTCACAGATGGAGCCAGTCGTCATACATAGAACTTGGCTTCTGCCACTTGGGTGATTTACTCACCTGAGGGTCTACTGGTGTCTTTAGGTGGCGTATGCCTAGGGCCATCCATGAATAATGTGTCCATTCATATAGTGTCATCATAGAAATTTTGTGCGATGCCATCTCACATGGTATTCACTCTCTAGAAGTTTGCATAGATTATCAGTTAGTAGTATGTCAGTTGAACAACCGTTACCGTGTGTGTGATCCTACATTACTCCATCGATTCCTACAGGTACGTCTTTTAGAACGACAATTTGATTTTATTACATATTTCCACATCCCTAGAAGTTATAATCATGTATCTGATGCCTACGATAATTATGTTTTAGATTGGTATTTGTCACATTAATAAAGTAAAGAAAACCATTAAATCAATGTACACATTGTAATATATGAGTAAAGTCGAATATCCCTCTTTATGTATTTCAAAAAACATGGTGTTGATATTACAAAATTGGGGCTAAAACCCTCAAAATACATATACAGCCGATATACATATCCCATGACATCTATGCCTGTGGCGCCATATGCATATCATGATATAAAACCACGACATTTGTGAGATGTCGAAAGAGTCCTACCCATGCTCTAGGTACACTAAAAACCTGTCGTTGCATGGCTTCAGGTAGATCCTCTACCTAAACCATAGGAATCCTCTGTGTCAAACGAGACAGGTTTCCCTGCACGTTCTATAGGAATCTCTCCGCTTCTCCTCCCACTGCCTCATCTCCCCGATGCCTCCATCTTTGTCATAGGAATCCCTCCGACCGTTGCGGACCCACATCTGCAATCACACAAGTATCTAGTTAATATTCAATCACCATCCAAAAATATTTTTGTTTCCTTAAATACAAAAATACAAAAAATGAAATATGTAAAACAATTTACCTATGGCACCGTAGGCGGCTCCTGGTGGAAGTGGCATATCTGGGTCCCCTCTAAAATCAATCCCCACATAGGGATAGTCATCCAGAGAAATTATTTGTCTCTGCCACCAGAAGAAAAAATCATCATTGTAGGGTGTCACCACCCTACCTCCCCCCTACTGTCTCATGACCTTGATCCACCGTGCCATGGATCGATCACGTGGTCCTCTAGGAAGGATCTCCACTCTAGGTCCCAGACCTAGAACCCGCTCGGAAAAGAAGCTGCAAGAGATAGAGGCAAACCCAAAGTTTTTCTTACCCCCCTGCTTGCACTCTGTCAACCGACCTTTCATATTGGTCAACAGTGAGGTACACCAATCGTAGATAGTGGGTCTCGCACACTCCAATGCGTAAAACATAAGTGGCCTCGATGATTGATGCAACGAGGCCGAACCTATAATCCTGGTAAGAACGAGCACAGTGATCTTCAGGCTGAGGTTACTTATATCCCGGATGGGGACTTGACTTCCCACCATGGGAGTCCCTACAACACAGTGGGCTTCGATATACTCCTCGATCTTCATCCCACTCTCCGCTCCACATGACTTTAGGTTCACAACCTCTCCTCGACATGAAAGACCAGTTAAGAAGTAGATGTCCTCTACTTCGATCCTTAATGGTTGTCCATCAAGGATAAATCTCTCGCTATCGGGATCCCAATAGCCCACCAGCATCTCCAACAACCTCACTTGGGCCCTCATTCCCTTGAAAGCCCAAAACTTGTACAAACCACATCTTTTTAGAGCCGCTTGAGCCACCGGATCCTGATCCGCTGCTGCATCTACCTCCTCATGCTCATGCTCTCTCCATTCCAACACCATCCTACAAAAAAAAATCATTTTTGAGTTAGAAATCCTTTTTTTTTTCCTTTTGTGTACATATACGTGACTTTACTTGCTCACAGTCATGGGTAGGGCTTGATATATGCCCCCTGTGGTTCACATAGGGGCATATATCTAGTCGTATATGCGACCTATTCAAAGAAACCCGCGTATACTGAAAACCCCAAATTGCGCCCTCAAAAAATAACAAAATAGAACCTAATTCAAAAATGCAAACCACTGAATTTGAATAAGATCGGATGAAGAGTTACCTGATCTAGACGGTTCATGATTCCATTGCCTATCTCTCCCGCAATCGTCATTTGTATCTTGGAGGTATTTTAGTCCAAATTGCACTGTTTAGGTAAAAATCAAAATGATATAGTAATTTGTGATTTTATTACTATTTATAAGCTATTTTTACCCACTTGATATAGTTTCGTGCTATTTTTCATCTAACAGACTAATTCAAGAATGGTTCTAGGCTCTCAGTTTTCTTGCGGATTCCAGCATCATAGTTGGTCATTCGTCTCCTCAGGCAGGTATATTCATAACCTAGCATATAGGATAGGTATCTACTCCATCATGCATTCTGCATTATCCTTCGAATACCTCTTTTTACGCCTTAGGGACGAACCCATTTATTGCGATGCATAACCCCCATCTTCTATTAATAGCATCGTTAATGAATGGTAGAGACTTACCAAACATGGGTACCCTAGTTATAACCTCTTTGTCATTTGGTGCCCATGCCAAGTTTTTCCTTACGACTGGGAGTCCATTATAATACATGACTGTATGATGAGCCTCATTTCTCATTCATGCACATGTAGCCTTATTACCCACGGACTCCCAAAAACGAGTCTCAGTTAAGCTCTTTTCCGACTCGTCTAAAAACTGAAAAGATTGTCGAGTGATTTGTCCCTTTCACGCTCATTAAAGTTGGATTTTAAAGGTCATGAGTCTTAATTAAGCTCTTTTCCGACTCGCTACCAAAAATTGAAAAGATTTCCGAGTGAACTTGTCTTTTTCACACTCATAAATTGGATTTGAAAAGATGTCTATTTGGCACAAGTTTACCCCTTTTTCACACCAAGTAGACTAAAAGATATAAAAAAGGACGTTTTTTAGCGTTAAGTTTTGATTGCATCTCATGTCCTTGCTTGCAGTATTGATCCTTTAGCCAGTTCTCACTTTGCTTTATAAACCGTTGCCTAAGTAGTTTGCATCCTCAACCAAGCAAAGCCTTGTTTATATCCTTCACAATTTGACACCCTATACCCTGGAGGGAACATCAACCTGAGTGTCCATCTCCCTCATGCATTCCCTTGCATTAAGCATAGGTACGTTCCACTGCTAGAACTAGTTTTTCTTACTTGTGACACTCGTTCCCTCCTCTGTATCATATCATTCATTTGTTATGAAAAAACAAAAAAAGACGGGAAAGAAGGGAGTACTATATTGTAATTGGCAGTAGTCATGTCTCCTTTGAACAGAGCACAAAGTTATTGAGTCCTTGTGTCATCATGATTTTGGGTTTAGCATGGCCTTAGGAAGCTGATCTCGCTATATAATTTTCTCTACCGACTGGTTACTCTTCCAGTCCCTACAAAGAACATTATGGATGCCTTTTGCATCTAATTGTCACATCATTGAGTCCATGCTTCCGGAGTCCACCATATGTCTCATTCTCTTGTTCAAACGAAGTCTATCAACCTGTGTCGGCCACTCCTCAGAAATATTGACTTCGCATGTCTACCATACCCTCAGTTTTGTCTCAGAATCACATGATACTTTGGTCTTATCATGCACCCCGGCCCTACTTTCATCATTGGTAGGTCACCCTGAACCCAACAATCGACACTTCATCATTGGTCATTGACTGGGTGGTTTCCCTTTTGTTTGACAGCAAGACATCTATTCACACTTTGGGATTCGTTCAGTGTCTTGGATTCCATTATCCTTGTTAGTGGTTTCCTCACCTTTGTCATCAGTTTTTCATCATTGGTTGTTATTCAGAGGGTCTTTTTCGTGAATTGCTTGCATTTGGCACACATGGAAGACACACATGGTCGTTGGTTTGTGAACATGTTCTTCATCCGATCTCCACCAAATCATGAAGCTTCTACTTTGTTCCTCGTGCTGACTGATGAGAGATGCCTCAATGCTCTCCTTTCAGCGGGTCTCTTTCCATCGAATCCAGCTCATTTATTCTGGATATGGGACCTTGAGTTTTATGAGTACATTGAGGCTTGCAGTCATTAGTGGCAGGATCTCTCTCCATTGATAGATGGGAATACATCAATGTCTCCTGATCAATGGATTTCTCAAGCATTCAACACCAACTCCTTTATTCACACTTGTAGAAATGTACTCAGTGCCTTGACACCTACTTTCATTATTGGTAGGTTGTCTCGCATTTGTTAACAGTATACCTCAATGATTGGTAATCAAATGATGTCTCATCGTGTTCGACCGAAACTCATTTATTCACATAATGTAGACTTTCACCCTTGGTGGATAGTGTAGAAGACTTGAAGACATCACTATGTGGCCGCAAATTTCCTGAGCTGTTGCTTCCCCTTCATTGGACCAATACCTATTTGACTTCAGTGATCATGGGAGATAAGATTGTACTCTGTGGTATACATATATCTTCAGATTGATTTTGAGACCAGTTTCACTAGGCCTTGTTCGTGACTATGACAACTTTTGGCATGTAACCGCATTTGTATTTGCCTATTCATGGCCATGAACACTTGTTTGGTATATTTTCCACATGGATCTGCATTGTATTATTGGCAGCCATGTATGAAAAGTCAGTACATAATGTAATGATTAATTGAGTTCGCCTAGCTGGTTCTCTACCACTCCACTTCTAGGTTATTTATAATGTATTTAGACCATCGAATATACTCCTCTGATCTCACACATTAGGGGGCATTTGTGATAGCAAGATTTGCCTCACCATTGTTATCTTGCATAGAGGGACTTTTTCCATTTCCCTTTGCAGACTTATCATCCCCTTTTGATGAATCCAGATATAAAAATACACATTTTTCCACATATATGCTCCCTATCTGCTATGCAAGATGCATATACTCTTGCTTATCCACTATAGCCCGCCTACATCAGGATTTGTGCCAAAAAATAAAAAATGAGGTCAGGTTTCCATGTCACAACAAGAGATCTTTGATCCTTGGCCTTCCATATACTGGAAACGATCCAACTCGAACCTTCAGTTGCATCCTGAAGGCTATAATAGCACAATTTTGACCTATGGAAAAAGAGGATAAAGAATTCAACTTTGAGAGCAAAGTTACTCTGGAGAAATTACTTCATATTGAGTCTGCATCCCTCTGTCCCTCAAGTCTGAACATAATGTTCAATCCCCAATATATTTCCCTATTGTTGAGAGGCCTCATTGTATCTTTCCTATGAGATTGCCTTTGGTGGAGGATTGAAGTGGTGGATACCCCGTTGGAAGGAACTTGGTTTCTTGGTTTCGAATCGTGTCGACACTGAAGTATGTATCGTTGTCACTTCTACTGATCAATTATTAATAGAAATACTCCTTTCCCATCCCATTGATATCTTGAAAATATATGATTATTATCCATGGGCATGTTTGTAATGTTTATTAATGGATTATGCTATTTGATGTGCTAACCCCTTTTATATTATCATTGTATACTTGCTCTGCTTGTTTGTTGAGGAATTCTTGCAGGTATAAAGCTTTGGGTCAAAGTGCTCAATGGTGGAACATCATCAAACGTTGGATCGAGGTAGGCCTCTTTCTTATATTGCACATTAGTTTATATAACATATGTTGGAATTGAGTTGATTTCTACAATCATACCTATCTTTTGTGGTTTACCCTTGGCCATAGAGAGTTTTTCCCTTGTAACAGTTGTGCTACTAAAATCACTGCTGAAACAACGATTCCTTTTCCCCTGCTTCCTCTACCATTTGAATTGGAGTGTTTTAAAACCTGTTTTCAAATACTATTGCAGTGGTCTTCTTCTTCATATTATTATTCCTCAGCTTTAATATTTGTAAACATTCAAGGGGAGGGAAATTCGCAGCCATTATTTTCCAAAGCCAGCAAGCAGTTTGAGTTAGGGGAGAGTCCTGGAAAAATACAACCATTGTTCACTATCAATTTCTTACTGAAGTCTTCCTCTTTTGATTTCTTATCCATCACTGCACCATAGCTTTTGACCTCTCATCCTAACCTATGGAGACAACTCAGAAGAAGAAATCTCACAAGGGAGGTACTGTCGTCATAACTGAACCTCCAGACATGCATTTATTTGAGGCAAAACCCATGGTTAGAGAAGTTTTTCAAAGGGTGGGCTGCCTTGCTTTCTGCCAAAACATGAAGAGGGGTCATCCTGAGGTGGCAAGGCAATTTGCATCACATTTTTATGGCCTGAAAACTAAGGTAGGGGACCTAGAGTTTGAGGTGTCTGAGGCCTCCATTTCAGCAGCCACAGGGACTCCTATCACAAGAGAGAAATGGTTTAAATCCATGGCTTTGAATGGAGCCTTCTCCAAAGACTTCCTTAAGCCAAAGTATCAGACCAACAACCTGTCCAAAGGGGTACCAAGAAATCATCTAGTCAAAGAGTTTGATAAAATGTTGAAAATCATCCAAAGATACTTCACATGTGAGGGGAGGTTTAATACACTGTACCAATACCATATATGGCTTCTTTTTCATTTTATTGGTAAATATGAAATGAACATTCCTTTCTACTTGTTGAGAAGCATAGAGAAAATTTCAGATAGAGTTCAATCCAAATGCAAGGTTGTGGATACTAGTATTTTTCATTCTGGGTTGATTAGAATGTTGGTTTCAGAAGAACTAAGGAAGAGGAACATTCCATGGGAGCAATTTATTGTTTCTACTCACATGAAGTTGGAAATAGCACCCACTCCTTAGTCAAAGATACAAAGTCCTTTGCCATCCACTAGTACTTCTCTATCAAGAGCCAACAAGAAAAGAAAGAGTAGGGCCCCTACCCAAGACCAAGAGGTCATAAAAGAAGTTGAAAAAATAGAGAAGGAGGTCTATCTTTCTCCTCAGAGAGACCTTTCACCACCTCCTGCACCAAAATTAGAATAAGTCCCTTCCTCTACTAAAGACACAACCACGAAAGGAAGGAAACTGCACTTCTCTTCATCTCCTTCAATAGCTAGTACAAAAGTCAAAATACCTTTCAGAAGATCATCAACTCTCAAGGAGGTTGTTGAAACACAAGTCCTACCAAAGGTTTCTATTTTGGAGAAAAAGAGAGATAAGGGAAAAGGCATTGAGAAGCCTATTGAGATGGTGGATGTAGTCCCTGTGCAGCAGGAAGATGAAGCCATGAAGAAGCTTGTTGAGACTGTCAACATCACCACTCCACCTAGCAACGAGACCTTCAAAAGATTGATTAAACAACGAAGGGAAGCTAGGAAGGAGGTGGCTCATTTGAAATTAGAAGGCCTATATGAAATGATTAATATGAAAGAACTCATGTATGGTTACAACCACTCTTGATTTAGCAAGATTTGCAGCAAGAAGAGCCCATCCTCTCAGAATAGAAAACTCAAAGCAAAGTTACAACAATTCAAGGATGAGATGGCCTAGAGAAATTTGAATGTGTTGGTTGAGGCTGCCATTGAAGAGGAGAAACTAGTAGTCAAGAAAAGCACACTTCCAGTGAAGAATCCTGTTACTACAAAAGGAAAGCATGCCGATGTGCCAAAAGGAAGTCCTCCTTCCACAAGAAGGAGTGTCAGGCTGATGAAGTGACTGGTGAAAGGTGAGCTCCATTTCCATTTTTGTGAATGACCTCTTTTTGAAGGATAAGTGATTGAGGAAGTATTATTTTTTGCCACTTCTATAGGATTTACAGGCTCCTATCAAATCTAGCTCAAGGTTTTTATGTCGTTCAAAGAGTTAATCTCTTCATACATAAATATCACAGACATTCCGTAGTGCCATAAATCTCTTCATAAAGAAATATCAAAGACATTCTGTAGCACTATGGTGCTACGGAATTGTATAAATGTGAATATACTATTAGTCTGCTACATACAACGCTACCTAATTTCCTAATACTTGTGTATAGATGGCACTGGTAAAATCCACAGGGTGCTACCTAATTTGTTTTGATGTTGGGCGCTACACATTCAGCAAGACCAGTTCAACATGGCGCTATTGAATTTCACACAGAGAATAAAATGTCACAGGCTCTAGCGCTACCAAATTTTTAACAGAGGTTGAATTATGCATAGATACACACAGGCTTGGCACTACCCATTCTGCAGGCCTATTTTTGGAGTTTTCGCTACAAAATTGTAGAGAGTTTTTGGAGGTGGCTACAAAAGATCGCTACCTAGAGCGCTACAAAATGACGCTACCAACATGTACCGGAAATCAAGGGGTTCGAGTTATCATCCTTGTGAGCGGATGATGATGTGGAGAATGAATGAGATGGTAGCTGGAAGCATGATGAAAACTTACAACCTCTGCAAGACAGTTGGCATGCAAGAGGATGTGCATCAATGAAGATCAAGTTAGTTTAAAGTTGGTTGGATCAGTGGCCAACATTTTCCCTTTTTATAGCATAGTTGTTATCTTAGCTGTGAGTTGAATAACTAATTTGGAGAATCTCATGGGAAGAAGGCCAGATTGCACCTCCAGTTGTTGCCTTCCTTTTTGTTATAAATTGACTTTCCAAATGCTCTAGTAGGTTCGAATGGTTGAGCTAGGCTCCCTTGTTATAATATTTTGATGAAGCATACTATTTATTTGGTTATGTACTTGATTTGAGACTACTTGATTAATATAAGTAAACTTTATTATTCCATATTATTTGCCTCTGATACTGAAGTATTCATGATTGAATGATTAACATGGATTGTTGTAGCTGTATTATGATGAATGTTTGATTATAGTATAGTTATGATGTTCTTCAATTTCCTTAAAATTTGAATTCAAGAAGATCTTGTGTTTGAGTTTTTCCTCCTTAGATTGCTTGAAGACCTGATGTCCATAGCATACCTCTACATGTTCCTCACCAAATTCTTCCTTCTATTCATCTTTACTCCCACTTACTGACTGAAGTTGATCAATACCCCAATTTCTTTTGCATGATAGCCCATATTTCTGAGTTAGAACATTATTATCTTAAGTCTTATCCATTTGACCTCTTTAAACTCATTTACATTTACATATAACCTGATGGGTACTGAGCTTACCTTTTATGCAATGCGAGGGTGATTCCTAGTGCTAACATGGTGTATGAACCATATCGGAGTGGGTGAAGCTTCCGATGGGTTCCTGTAATGCATTCTTTCTGCAAGTGAAACCAAACTTTGCCTCCCACCTGAAACTTATGTGGCACCTGATGTTGATCATGGCGTTGCTTGTACTAGGCATTAGAACTCTGTAGAATATCCTGAACCTATTGGCAGATGTGCTGGATCATCTCAATGAACTGGGTGGCTTTGTCAACTTCTAGTGGAGTAGGGGATGAGTCGGCTGAGGTGGTCACCATGGGTAGTGCAACATCCATGGGGCCCAATGGTTGGAATCCCAACCCCACTTGAAAGGGGATGTGGCCAGTTGAGCTATGCAGGGCTCAGTTGTAGCTATGATGGACATAGGGAAGACTCACATCCCATGTGCGAGGGTGTTTTGAATTGTACATGCATAGGATATGTACGATCATCTGATTGACGACCTCATTTTGGCCATCTGTCTAGGGTAGAAGGCAGTGGATTTGGTGAGCTTGGTATCCAACAGTGACTAGAGGCTAGAACAGAATGTGTTGAGGAACCGACTGTCACGGTCTGAGATAATGGTTTGTGGGATCCCAAAATGTACCCATACTCATTTAAAGAAGAGCTTGGCAATGGCTTCTACTGTGATGTTCTTCTTGGAGGCAGCTAGAATTTCCATCTTGGAAAAGCGATCAACAACCACAAAAACACAGTCATTTCCCCTCTTGGTGGACGGGAGGAACGACATGTAGTCCATTGATATGGATTCCCATGACCTGTCAGAAGTAGGAAGAGGGGTGTACATTCCTTGCTTCTTAGTGGTCGGTTTGGCAATAGCGCAGGAGGTGCATGACCTGATATACTTGCCGACAGCCTGTCGAAGTTTCGGCCAGTAGAAATGTTTCTGCAACATAGCCATTGTCTTTTCGACGCCAAAGTGTCCTGCCACCTGACTGTAGTGAGCTTCCCAAATCAGCTTAGCGTGCTCACTTGATGGAACGTAGAGATGGCCTAGACAGCACAACAAACTATCTTGAAGATGGAAATTAGCGACCACTGAGTTGGCGTCCAACATTTGGTATGTGGTGGAGAAGTCAGGCTAAGTCTCGTAGAGGTGGGGCCATCCGGAGGTCTCATGGACGCAAGATTCTAGCACCATGGTGAGTGTCGTGACTGGAGGTCAGCTGAGGAATTAAAAAACTCGATTGGTACTTCTTGTTTTATACTTGATGTTGAGGTGGAACTATTGTAAGTATGTGGACCAGTTTCGATGACAATGATTCTGCAATTTTCCTTGGGTCTGCATGAACTGTAGTGGCTTGTGATCAGTGTGGATGAATGTCTCCTTCCCAAGAATGTAATGTCGCCACTGGCGGTAGGATTTCATAATGGAGTACATTTCTTTGTCGTAAGTAGGGTACTTACGAACATCATCTGATAGTGTCTCATAATGGTATGCCACGGGGTGGCCGTGTCGAGTGAGAATGACAACCACAACATAGTCTGAAGCATATGTCTCAATCTCAAAGGGATGTTGTAGGTCTGGTAATGAAAGTAATAGGTATGAGCACAAACGCTTCTTCAAGTCATCGAAGGCTTGTTGTTGGGACAGGCCCCACACAAATTTTTCCTTACCGCCACCCCTGGTTACTTGGATGAGGGCCCATGCGATATGAGATAATCCCAACACGAACCTGCGATAGAAATTAGCGAGGCCCAGGAAGCTCCGAAGTTCAGTGAGTGTGGTTAGGGCTGGCTAGTCATGAATGACCTAGATCTTGGCTGGATCCACATGCACACCATGCCAATCGATGATGTATCCTAAGAAATGGACCCTTTCCATGCCGAAGGAGCATTTTTCCAAGTTTGCATATAGTTTGTGTTGTTGTGGGGTGTGCAGAACCTACTGAATATGCTGCAATTGGTCCGCCCAAGTCTTGCTGTAGATGAGGATGTCATCCAGATACACCACTACAAATGTATTGGTGAAAGGTCGTAGGATATCATCCATCATCCTCATAAATGTTGTTGGAGAATTTTTCAAACCAAAGGGAATGACCAACCATTCAAAAAGACCTTATTTTGACTTGAAAGCGATCTTCCATACATCTGTATGTTCTATTGGGACCTAGTGGTAGCTAGAATTTAGATCAATCTTACTAAAGTATTTGGCCCCCGTGAGATGATCAAGGAGGTCATCGATTCGGGGAATCAGGTACTGTGTTCAAACTGTGATTTCATTCAGGGCCTGATAATCAATGCAGAGTCACTAGGTCCTGTCTTTCTTCTACACTAGCACGATTGGGCTCCCACAAGGCGATGAGCTGGGATGTATGTGCCGCTTGTGGAGAAGTTCTTGGATATGCCTCTGGATATCCTCATTTTCTAACAAAGAGTGGTGGTATACTAGCCCATTGGGTAGTGGTGCGCCTGGGGTCATATCGATGAGATGCTTGACCTGGAAGTGCAGACATACCCTGGTAGGAGAGGAGAAGATATCTGAGTATTCTTCCACGACCTTATCCACTTTCTTCTGTTGTGTGGATAGATCGGTCTCCGAGGCCCTGGATGTGGCTGCAATCTTTCTCACACTCTAAGAGAGAATCACGAAGAAGACAAATTTCCCAGTCTGAGAGATGAGCTTCTTGCATTGCTTGGCAGAGATCAAGGAAATAACACTAAGAGGGACCGCCTCGGGTATCCTGTACAATTTCCTGTTCAAAGTAAAATAACACTAAGAGGCCTAGAATCATATACAACATGATGTTTCCATAAATAAGGTTGTCTCAAAACAACATTACAAACTTCGAGAGGAGAAACATCACACAATAGCTCATCTTTGAAGGGCTTGATGTCGTACAACAATCGAAATTATTGGTTGACTCAAAGATCGCTTCCTTGGCAGAGCCATCCAATGGTGTAGGGTTGTGGGTGTGGCATTGTCGACAGGGCCAACCGCTTGACAACCTCTGCTGATATGAGGTTCTTCTGGCTAGCTCTTATCAATGATGAAGTGCAATAGGGTTCCTTTTACCCACATCTGTGAATGTAAGAGGCACTCACCTCCTTCTGGCTCGTCTGGTTCACCAGGCTGGAGCTTGGTGGTAGTAATGGTGGCATTGGGTTCTGTGTCAATGCTCCTTCTTCCCCTTTCTAGTTCTGACTTAGAGTCAAACCTGCATTTGATTAAGAGGCTTTCACTTTGGCCACCAATGACTACTTTGAGTGGCAGTCAGCAATGTTATGCCAAGGGCTCTTATGGAAGTCACACCACTTCTGGATATATTTCTTTGTCTTTCTGATGTCCTTCTTTGCTTACGTCTTGGACTGGTTGTCATGATATTGTCCATCTTTTCTCTATCCTTTTTCCTGTGGGTTGTGGCCGCCCCTTCTTGGATTTTGCTGTGAGGGGTTCCCAGGCCCAAATTGCCACATCTTTTGTTTGAGCTTCTGCTTGATTTTGACGGCATATCGGTAAGCCGCACCCAAGGATGAGATGTCCAGAAATTCCATTTCAGTCTGGATGTATCTATGCAGATCATCGCGATACTTGAGCACTAGATGTCGCTCTGAATATTTGATACCCAACTTGGTGCGCAAGGTATGGAAGATATTTGTGAACTTTGGAACTGCTTGGTCTCTTTCTTGCTACAGTGTGGTCCATTTGGTATACAATTCGTCATAACTTCCGACAGGGTAGTATTGTTCTTTAATAGCATACCTGAAGGATTCCCAGGTGGCATCGACTATAAATAATGAGGTTTCCTCTGTTTTCTTTTGCTCACAGAAATTTTCCCACCAATCTTTGACATGGGGAATGACTTTGATGAGTGCAAAAGTAATATTTTTCTCTATTCGAAAAGTTATGGAAAAAACAATACCCTTCTAGTAGATTCAAACATTTGGCTACAACATCTGTGTCTATCTGATCTTCAAATATAGGAATATCGAAGTTGATTTGTACCTTGAAGGGGGCAACGCCTCCACTCGAGGAAGATGTGTCACCTGTTGGTAGCCGTCGAAGGATTTGCGTGAAACTATCCATCATCCCGTTCCTTGTTGCGTGAGGGCTTCCTCAAGCAACATTTTGAAAGGATCTCCTATCCCTTCATATTTATTTTCTCCTACCATGAGAGGTTGCTTGGGCATGCGAGATATTTTGTCCTCAAGAGAAACAAGTTCAAGACCCAATTCTTTGTACCCTGACTTTGTTGGGGACATGCATTAAGATGACAAGGAGCGGACCACTTTGATACCATTGATCTATATTTTATGAGAAGAATGAAATGAATATAGATTATTAAAATATTCTTAACACATAATAACTGAGATACAGTAAAAATGATTTTCTATTCAATAAGGAAATAAGATGAAATCTTAAAATGCAGCGGAAAACAAGCTTGCTGGAATGATGGCGACTTATCTCTGAGAAGAGATGTGATGGCTGCGCTCATTCGAAAGAAGATGATTACAATGAGGCTCTGAAGGCCTTTTTACAATAAACAGGAATGTCAAAAACCTTGGACATCCAAAAACCTAACCCTATGAGATGAAGCTCCAAAAGTCATGTGGGCCCTGTTTGGGTAAGTTAGTACATCAACTTCCCAGGGTCATAAATTTTGCATACAATCTCCGTTTTAGGTGCACGATAGCCCTTTGGAAAGGTATCGTTGAGGAGATTCATTTTGGGGGATCAATCAGAGTCTTTGGCTATCATTGACAAGAGAGATCCCAAAAAACCTTCATTTAGGCCCTCAAAATGGCCTCGGAAGTTAAAAACTGCTAGAAATAGTAAATTGCCAAAATTGCCAGAAAACTATTTTGAGCGAGTTAGAAAAGGTGGGTGGCCACCGATATCCACCTAGATCAGATCTTTAATCCTGATGCAAATAACTCGTCAGAAAACGATTCTCGATTGAAAACTTCATAGAGTAAAGTACTAACCCATTTTCAGATCAACAGGTCACATGAATTATATAGAATATTATCACATAAGCTATGATAAAGGTTATCAAAATTATAATAGTTATCAGTATGGATACTAATGTGTTATAAAGTTATTATCATGAAATCCATGAACTTCATAATTATGATAAAGGTTATCAAAGTTATGATAGTTGTTAGTATGGAGACTAATGAGTTATAAAGTTATTATCATGAAATCCATGAAGTATCTTCATAATTAGTAGCAATTATAGAAGTTATATGGATTATGAAATTTATTAGCACAAGGTTCTTAGAGGTTATTAAGATTACAAAAATAAATTATCACACTGACCATAGATTTTATAAGACTATAAAAACTATAGCATTAATAACAACATTATTATATATATACAAACACATCTAATAATACAATTTATTAAGATGAAGTAAGAATGATTATGATAATTATAATATTAGATATTATTACAAGAAATGTCATTTCTATTTTATGATTATATTTATAAAATTATAAATTAAAATATAATATTTACCTTATAAAATCAATAGGTTTCAATAGGAAATAATACTACTTAAAGAAGAATAGTTGAAAGGTTATCAATGATAAATAACATTAATATTTTTAACTAATAATAATAGTGTGCATTGTTATATATGTTATACTAATATTATAATATTTTACATTGTTTTAATAAAATATGAATTTTTAAAGTTATTGAATTTTTTATTTTTATTTTTTTTAATTCTAAGATTTTTATTTTTGGGAAAACATATATTTTTAATTATTAATTATATTATATAATTATTTTATCACATCTAAGTATTAGTTATTATATTTTAAGAGTTTTGGTTAAAATCTATATCAAAACCGCTTTTAAATCGTGTATTCAAAATTGTTAAGAACAAGTTTGATCCCATACTTACTGGAGGTTCTACTAAATTCCTTGTGTATTCAAAATTGTTAAGAACAAGTTTGTTTCTATACTTTACTAGAGTCTACTAAATTCCTTGTTAATATGACAAGTCATACATAGGCCAAACTTGCATATTATTTAAAGTTTGGCTTTAGCTTTTTTAAATATAATCACTTCTGAGAAAACCAAAAAGCCATTACTCTTCGTCCCTTATCATTGGTGAAGTTATCAAAATTGAAAAACACTTCAATAATTTGAATCATAAAAATGATTATAAATTTAACTAGTCATGAAAATCCCTCATACATATTATAAAATCAACTAGTCATAAAAACCCCTCATACATTACCTTGATCATTAAACCTTTCCTAAAAATTCTTATTCTTTATTTATTTTAATATTAAAATTATATTTTTATACTACTTTAATGTCACCTAACATCCTCTAAGTTTTTTTTTCCTTCTAGCACTTGATTTTTGTCAAGGCCTTTCTCTTCCTCTACTTATAATTATTCATTATACGTTTTCAACTTGATGCTTTAATCTATGTACTTTTTAATTTGTTGTATGTATTTATTATTATTTTTTATGATTATGATTATCGTTATTATTTTAATCTCTTTTAATTTTTATGTCATATTTATATTTTTTTAATTTTTCTTGATAAGTTTCTCTTATTTTCTCAATTTTAATCATTTATTGTTCTTTATCATTTTTATTTCAAAATTGTCTAATTATGTTGATCATTTCCAAACTATATCATAATTCGTTTAAAAAAAATTACTAACACATATAATGATTTAGTTTATTTTTAAATTTTTTATGATTTTTAGAAAGTCACTTTACTTTTTTTATTATTAAATTTATTTTGTAAAATAAAAAAATATTTTATTATTATAATAAAATATAGTAAATAAATGTAAAGAACTTTACAAACTTCTCTATTTATCATGTAATTTTAATTTTTACCACTAGCATTTTCAACCTTTTATAATAAAATATAATAATATAAATTTAACCAATTTTACAAACTTCTCTATCTATTTATAATTTCAATTTTTAATACTATTATTTTTAATATTATTAACAATGTTAAAGAATAAAATGTATAATAATATTATAAGGAGGGGTTGAAGAAAGTCATAACTTGAGAGATAGGATTAAAGAGTTAAAAGAAAAACTAACCAACAATTTAACCCTCGGTAATATGGAAAACAAATTGGATATCAAACCCATCAAAGAGGAAATGAATAAGCTAATTGAATTAGACCATGAGCGTAACAAAAGAGCCTTGAACCTCATAATTTTTGGTATAAAAGAAAAACAAGAGGAGGATACACTAGCAATAGTAAAAGAAGAATTAAAAAATAAATCACAAATTGATACAACTTACCTCATAGAAGCAAAGAGGCTAGGAATAATAATTGATCACAAAGATAGGTTGATTCGTGTCAAAGTAAGTTGTAATGACCATAAATATAGCATACTTAGTAAATCTCTGAGCTTAAAAGGGTTGGGAATATTTATAAATGAAGATCTCATTCCCGAATACCAAGCTGAATTAATGAAGGAAGTTTAAAAGGTAAAAGAAGCCAGGAAAGAAGGAAAATGGGCAATAATTAGAAATCGAAAAGCTATTGTTAGGGATAGATACCAGAAGGATAATAATAAATAGGAATTTGGGACACTTGGGATCCTTTTTTGGAATTGTCGTGGCTTTCCATGGCTCAAAGTTCCTATGATAAGTTGGATCCCGAGTGGTATTGATATTATCTGTCTAGCTGAAACTTGGGAGCATGAGGAGTCTAAGGTCCCTAACATGGAAGGATTTGTCTTGTGGTCAGCATGGAACAAAAAATCCCACCGTAGAGGGATAGGAGGTATAGCTTGTTATATTAGAAAACACATTTCTCCTCACATTCAACTTCATAAGATTGACCCTCTTAATCAATACATTTGGATAGAAATTTCAGACACCAATGCTAAGAAGATGTATATAGCAGTTTGTTATTTTTCACCTATTAATTCTACTTTTTATAAGAAAAATAATCTAGATAAAAAATGTCCCTGTAATAATTTAGAACAAGATATTTATAATTTGAAAAATGAAGGTAATATCCTCCTGCTAGGAGACTTTAATGCTAGGACTGCAACTAAACAAGCTACTCTTTTAAGTGATGACTCCAACCATAATCTTTTATGGCTAGATGAGGACCTTTTTTTATCTAATAGCTAAAAAAGAAGCTCTAAAGACCTAATTGAGAATTTGTTTGGTACTGAGTTGATCAAGCTCTGCAGTTCTCAAGACCTAATAATTTGCAATGGAGTAATGAAGTGGCCAAACTCCAACCAAATGACCTGTATTCATGGGCTAGTTAGTAGTGTTGTAGATTATGTGATATCTGATATCCCCGTTTCCAGCCAAATAACAACTTTTGACCTTTTAAATGACCATGAGCCCTACTCTGATCATAAACCTTTAACCCTAACTCCAAAATTTTCCATGCATAGGAGCACCATTGAAGAGAATTCTGATAATCAAAGAAATTTGCGCTTTGACAAAAGTAAAGTTGACATTTTCTTAAAGGATTTAAATAGTAAATTAAAAATACTAACTTATAAGGACAACATTGAAGAACTCTATCATAATTTTACAACTACCCTTTCCACTTCCATTAACAAGTTCTCTTTCGAGGTGTCTCATAAAAAGAATAATAGAACAACCAACCCTTGGTATGATAAATAATGTAAAATTGCTAGGAACACCATTAGGGATGCTTCTAATGAGCCCTTAAAACTCGATAAGATCAATACATACAAAGCCCTAATTAAAAGGAAAAAAAGACACTATATCAATAAAAGGCAAGAGCAACTTTCACAACTATACAAGTTGGATCCTAAGAAGTTTTGGATCCAAATTCTAAAACATAATACTAAAGAAAATAATAGGATTCCCTTAACGGACTGGAATTCCTACCTTAAAAGACTTTACGAGTTCCCTAATTCCATGGACACCATTCCTATTGTCCCTACAAAGGAAGAAGTTTGTTCTTTAGATGACATAGAGTTCGGGGTTAAGTGGCTCGCAAATGGGAAAGCTAAGGACATTGAAGGCTACCAAGCTAAAATTTTTAAAATCGGAGGGCCAATCCTTATCCCTCACATACACA
>JASDQU010374775.1:0-28882 GCA_032191745.1 Picea mariana | reverse complement strand
GTAAAATATATTACAACCATGTTGAGTAAAGGAAGTGAAATTAAATGGACTGTTGAATCTCATAATTATTTTGATCAAATAAAGAAGGCCTTGATTGAAGCACCTATGCTCATCAGTCCCGACTACTCCAAGGATTTTCTGATATTTTATTTTGCTTCATTTGACACAATAGCAATTGTTTTGTTGTAGAAGAATGTTGAACGGTTAGAGAAGCCCATTGCCTTTTTCAGTAGGTCATTGAGGGACGTTGAAATAAAATATGACATCATGGAAAATAAAGCCTATGCTTTGGTTAAAGCCCTAAAATATTTCAGAGTCTATGTGTTGCATTCAAGAGTCATTGGATATGTCCCTTCATCTTCTGTGAAGGAGATTCTCATTCATCCTAACATAGATGGAAGAAGGAGCAAGTGGATTTCCAAAATCCTTGAATTTGATCTTGAAATAAAGCCCACCAAATTGGTTAAAGGCCACGGTTTAGCTAGGTTGCTGGTTGAATCTAATTGTAAAGCTTTGGGGGTTAATTTCATCAACACTTGCTTAGAAAATCAGCTAGCGGAATTGTCTAAGAAAGGTTCTCAAGTCAGCCCTCYATTGGTAGAATGCACCTRGTACAAGGACATTATATTGTTTCTAYAGAAGTTGCAACCTCCTGATGGCCTGGAGAAGAACATGGTAAGAGCTTTGAAGCTCAAATCAATTAAATATTGTCGTATTGATCAAGTCTTGTATTGGAAAGATACTTTAGGAGTCCTTTTGAGATGCCTAGATCCATAGGAAGCCCAAAATATTATGTCTGATTTTCATGACAGTTTATGTGGGGGGAATCACTTTTGGAGAACCACAACATATAAGATTATCATGGCTAGGTACTTCTGGCGTATTCTATTCACCTATGTTTTTGAAAATATTAGAGATTGTGTCAAGTGTCAAAAATTCTTTGGAAAGCAACAACTCAAGTCTTTGCCATTGAAGCCTGTGGTAGCTTCAGGACCCTTTCAACAGTGGGGCCTAGATTTTATTGGGGAAATTCATCATGTTCAAGTGGTCAACATAGGTGGATCTTGACTTCCACTGATTACTTTACTAAGTGGATAGAATCCATCCCTACAAGGAATGCCTCACATAAGGTGATCATTGGTTTTCTTGAGGATATTATGGTGACATTTGGTTGTCTGAACATAATTGTCACTGATAATGCTGCATCTTTTAGGGCTAAACCATTGATCCAGTTTTGTGAACAATTTGGAATCACATTGATTCACTCTAATACTTACTACCCCCAAGGGAATGGACTGCCAAAGTCCTCTAATAAGAGCCTTATAAAGATCATCAAAATATTGTTAGAGGACAGGAAGAAAGCATGGTATTCAAAGATCAAACTTGCTTTGTGGGTTGATAGAGTGACAACAAAGAGATCTCTTGGTGTCTCTCCTTTTCAGCTTGTGTATGGAGTTGAGGCCATTTTTCCTTCTCAGCTTGCCTTGCTTGTGGAAAAATTCTTCCAAGACTACCAAGGAGAACTTGATGATATGATCAGAAGAATACAACAGTTGGTAGAAGTGTAGCAGACTAGGGAGAAACTACTGGACAAAGCACATGAACATCAATAGAAGATCAAGCAGGCCTTTGACAAGAAGGTAAGTAAAGAGGATTTCTAGCTGGGATATCTAGTACTCAAGTGGGATGCACCCAAGCAGGACAAAGGAAAGCACAGTAAATTTGAATCCTTATGGATTGGTCCCTTCAAAAGTTCTGAGGTATTTTCAGATAACACTTACAAGTTGCAGAATTTGGAGGATGCCGAAGTTTTTGGTGGCCCTGTCAATGGGCATTTTTTGAAAACGTACTTTTCTTGAGCCATGAGTGGCTTTACATGCCATTGTAAATATAATTTTTGTTTTATTTTTGTTTTAATAAGTGACCCCATAGCCCTAGGATAAGGCACAAAAACTACTTGTTCTTAGCAGCCCGCAGGGAGCATGCCATCCCCTGTAGAGCCAATGTTATCACACTAAGTTGCTTGGGGTCTTTAGCCCTTAGTTTTAAGTTTTTTAAGCCTTTATATTTTTAATTTTGAATTATTGTCTTAAAGTGTGATTTACTTAGGTTACCTTGAATAAATGAAGGCTTAAGTGAAGACTCAAGTTCTGACACTCACATAAAGTTTTGGCCTAGGTTCATTTTCTTAGCTTATCTTTTGACTCACTTCATGACTTGACACTAAGCCTGACTCATCCCATGACGCACTTGACTTGACATGTCACCCTCCTCACTCATACCTTCGTATCCTTGCCATGTTGTCCCTTTTTCCTCTTATAATGTTCAAATCAACTTTTTGAAAAAGGAGCGCTACCAACTCACTATGAGTTTCCATAGCACACTCCTCATCCTTCATTATTTGCCATGATTCATTATCATAGTGTTAATTTCATGTCTGCCTTGTTTTCAGCACCTTGGTTAGTTAAAATATGCCCTCAAGTATTTGATCTCTATGAGCTTTCTAATAGTTTTCAAGTTCTGAATGTTCAAAACTCAGCGCTGCAAAAACTCCCAGTTCTGATCAGTTGGCAGTGGCGCTACAAGATCGGATGCTGAGGTGGATTTGGAAGCCGAGATTCTCGTGATACTCTCCTAAAAATTTGTAGAACTCCAAGTTATCATCTATTTTCCAGGTATCCCATGGTTTCCCTCATTTGCATATCAATTTTGGGTAGTAATTATCGCTTGGATTTTTGGTAGCGATCATGTCTATAGAATTGGAGGAGGTTCCTTCCCTCATACTTTTCTATTAGTATTTATTTCACATAAACCTGCAGTCACCATTACCTGGCTTTCATTCATAAGACATCCATTCACCTTGATCCCGAGTTTTGAGTTCCCAAGAAAACTTTACATCTTGTATGCGTGTTGTTGTTATAGCAAGATTTGCCTCACCATTGCTATCTTGCACAGAGGACCTTTTTCCATTTCCCTTTGCAGACTTATCATCCCCTTTTGATGAATCTAGAGCTAAAAATATACATTTTTACACATATACGCTCCCTATCTTCTATGCAAGATGTGTATATGCTTGTTGATCCACTACAACCCATGTACATCGAGATTTGTGCTAGAAAATACAAAATGAGGTTAGGTTTCCATGTCATGACAGGAGATCTCTGATCCTTGGCCTTCCATATACTGGAAACGTTTTGAATCGACCCTTTAGTTGCATCCTGAAGGCTATAAGATCACAATTTTGATCTATGGAAAAAGAGGAGAAAACATTCAACTTTGAGAGCAAAGTTACTCTGGAGAAATTACTTCATATTGAGTCTGCATCCCTCTATCCCTCAAGTTTGAACATAGTGTTCAAACCCCAAACTCTTTCCCTATTGTTGAGAGGACCTCATTGCCTCTTTCCTATCAGCTTTCCTTTGGTGGAGGATTGAAGTGGTGGAGACCTAGTTGGAAGGAACTTGGTTTCTTGGTTTCAAATTGCGTCGACATGGAAGTCTGTATCATTGTCACTTATGCTGATCAATTATTAATAGAAATATTCCTTTCTCATCCCATTGATATCTTGCAAATATATGATTATTATCCATGGGCATGTTTGTAATGTTTATTAATGGATTATTCTATTTGATGTGCTAACCCCTTTTGTATTATCACTGTATACTTGCTCTGCTTGTTTGTTGAGGACTTCTTGCAAGTATAAAGCTTTGGGTCAAAGTGCTCAACGGTGGAACATCATCAAACGTTGGATCGAGGTAGGCTTCTTTCTTATATTGCACATTAGTTTATATAGCATATGTTGGAATTGAGTTGATTTCTGCAGTCATACCTGTTTGTTGTGGTTTACCCTTGGCCATAAAGAGTTTTTCCGTTGTAACAGAAATGGCGACTCCACTGGGGAGAGATCTTCCTTCTAAGGGTTGAAGTACTTTTTCTTCTTACTTTGCTTTTTTTCCTTTGTGTTTCTTGTCGTATCACTGCTTGACATGTCATGTTCACTTTAGGTCTGAGTTTTCAGCCTTTTTCCCTTGCCCGGCCTTGTTTTGAAGCATATACGCCCTTTTTGGATTGACATTCACATATACATGCTTGTTGTCTCACTGGAAGAAGCGTATATATGCTTCATTCTCCTTAACAGTCACGTATACCACTTCCCCTTGCTTGTTTGCTTAGTTTAGTGACTACTGGGTGGGATTTGAATGTTGATGAGCCTTCTTAGGTCTCTGTAGTGTCTATTGAGATTATATGGGATGACATGAAACTTGTTTGCAGTTGAATTATTGGGCAGATTATTTCTCTTTGTTTTCCATTTTGATTTGTCCTTTGTTTGCATGGCTGCTTGGTATTCTACTCAAGTTATTTCTTTTATACACAGTAGAATTTATATATCAGGTTTCTCATCAGTCCATGCATTTTCTTTTTAGTATATTGGAAATACAAAAAAATAGGCATTTGCATTGGTTGGCATTTTCATCTTTGAATCTTTATCATTAGCTTAGCACATTTAATGAGAGATTGCATTTTACTTCTGAATTGGAAAGTTGAAATTAAAGACTGCACTGTTCTTATTAGCATATAATTCATTGAAAAGTTAAAGATATACTTTGCAGTATATCCATATTTATTTTCTTACAGAGTCATAACATCATGAGTTTCACTTCCATACCTTTTTGAGTAACCACGACCAATAAAATTTACTCTTTAAACTAAAATTGATTAGTCGTGATTTTATTTTTAGGGTGCACAAACTACCCTAGGATTTAGTGCCTTGGAATAGGATTTTGTGAGTAAACTTCTCCAAGGAAATTAAATCAACATATGAGTCTGAAACAGGGAGCTGATAAGTCCATTGTATAGTTGGTAATATCAGGAGGCTCCTCTCACACTAGAGTTAATCACGAGGTCGTGCAAAGTTAGTTGAAGGGATAACCCCTGGATACTCACCTAGCATCAGAGATATTTCTGTGGATTTATTCGTATTTGGGGATCTTGCTAGTACCCATACCTCTGTGAGAGGCGATGCTTTCAAGGTTTTGAGCTTTTCTACCTTGCCCATACAGTGATCCGGACTTACGAATGATCGCTTGTGCATCAGTTATATAGTGGTTGATTAGTTTCTTGACTTAGGTATCTCAAAGGTTACTTGCAGGGGTTATTCTTCTTGTATCCTGAGTCAGATAGGGGTCAGACAACACACAACCTTTATGGAGGATTACCTCTTCGGGGGGATCTTACCGACTGGTTGTTAAGCCTACAAGTGCCCTTATAACTGATTCTGTTACCTCCAAACTTTAGCGGGGAGTCTCAGGTCCCTCTTGGATGAGACAAACCTTCTTTAGCGAGGGAGGCCACTCAACCACTTTAGCCCGTTTGCATGCATATTGGTTGTTTGAATTTTTGGTATTCTCTTTGACTACTAGTTGGCCTTAGGATATATTTTTATTCATTGGAGAGTCATAAGTCATCGTGGAGTCGGACCAGCTTCCTCACAGGTCCCGTCGATTGTTACAGTTACCACCAGTTTTCAAGTTCTTGCCTTCTAAAAGGCATAGAGTTATCAAGAGTGGTACACATGCATCCACTTTTCAAACTTGTGGTTCCACAAGGATGAGTAACGAGTCTAGTCTTCAGAACACTGGGAGTTCTTTGACTCCCATACCCACTATAATTAATGGCACCCCTTCAACACCTGCAGCCACTACAATTGCAGTGTCAGAGGCTTATACCAGTACTATGGCTCAACCTGTAGTTAATGCTTCATCTCTTGCATCAAACCCTTTTGGGGGTTTCGGTCAATTGTCGAGTTACAATGTTCAAACCATCCCTATGGATTCTAGTCCATTTTCTTATGGTATGCCTAAATTCACTTCGTAGTTTTCAACTTCCATCCCAGCTGCTAGACCTGACACAAGATTTGGACTTGGGGGCACTACACCTCCTTACACTCCTTTCCCATTTGGTGGTTCTCATATTCCCCAAGTGAATCCTAATGTGTGAAGTGTCCTTATTCTTAACCCTGGGTCTAATCCTTCTACAACTAGATGGAACAACCCAACTGGTGGACAAGCTCCGCCCTATATCCCTATACCCTCGGTGTCGATTCCAACCAATAATTTTGGCATGACGAATCCACTTCAATCCTCCAGGTTCCCACCTTGAGGAGGTCATTATTACACTTTGGGCACTCCCCAACCTGGATATAATCCAGTTGTGGGAAATTTTAACAACCCTCAGCTTGGATCTAATCCAACTAGGGCCAATTTTCATAACCCTTATCAGAACATTCCTGCTGTAATGATGCCCAATCCAATACGGGGTCTTCAGCGAGGAAGAAGCTATCTTTAGAGCCCATAAACGCGATTTGATATATGCTCAGTCTAGGATTTTATACCACCTTCTTCCAGATGCACCGTAGCCAAATCACGATCCTAGACAAAATCCCGGACCTCATGACGATGGCATTGTAGGGTCTGTCAATGTAAAATCCACAGACTCGGCAACGAAGTCTGCTGGAGGGCCAACTTCGTCTGGATCCTCCAAACCCACCCAATCGGCAGATGTACATTTCATGCAATCGTCGAAGAACCCAAATGGTGACCAACAACCAGATGGGAATAAAAGGAAAGGTTGAAATAATCGTAAGGGTGGGAAGAATAATAATAAACCCAAGGACAAAGATAATAATGGGAAACAGAATGATAATGCTAGAGAGGGAAAGAAAGAGAAACGTAAGGTGAGTTTTCCTTGTAAACTTTGTACTGATGACTACCTTACACACTTATGCCCCAAAATTACAGAGGCTACAAGGCTTTTAAATCTATCGCCCGCTGTGCTAACGAACCCATTCCCACACAATCATCATTTAGCCTCGAGCTCTTTGAACGCCATAAATACCTCCTATGGAAGTAAAAAAACACCGTCACAATATGGCAATCGTGTTTGCATCAATATGGTCGACACGAAAATTGATATAGCCACCTGCTCTCGAGATTATAGCTCTTCAAAAGCTAGTACTAGCCTAGAAGTCCCCCCCCCCCCAACCCTAAAGATGAACTTACAGATTGATAAACTAGAGACACCGCCTTGTATTCCGAAAGGAGTACTCAAGCACTCTACCCAAAACCCTAACACTAGAGTCACCCAAAACTACTCTATTGTTGAGGATCTGGGCCAAACCCCTTGTGCGATGTCAACTTTGGAGGTACTCTAGACGTGTCCATCACAGAGGAATGCCTTACACTTTTCCTTAGGAGCTCTAGAACCTAGTGGCTCAAAAGTTATCAAGTTTGATGTCATGAATGTGAAGCCTTGCTTACCCTACCTTGTGGATTTCCAAATCCACGTGGATTATTCCAAGTACACTATCAAACGAGCGGTCATTGATGAAGGTGATTCCACTTCCCTGATGTCCCTGGTCTATTGGAAATCTATTGGCTCTCCAACCCTTTCCAAGTCGTCGAACATGTTGACTACATTTGACAGTCATTCCTTCCGCCCTCATGCTATTATTCCTGCCTTTCCGGTCTAGTTAGGTGGGAAGACGATAGAGGTGGAAGTAGAGGTAGTTGATGCACCTATCAATTATAAATTGTTATTAGGTCGCAATTAGACCTATGCTATGGTCATTGTCGTATCATCTGTTTCTACACTTTGTTTTCCTCATCAGGGAGATATTGCGACGGTCGACCAATTATCGTTTGTGTACTCTAGTCCGAATGCATCTATTGGACTGTCGATCCCAATGATTGACAATTATCAGCGGACAACTGAGAATATAAGTGTCATAATGTATTCTTTCCTCATGGGTACTTTCAATTTCTTGGCACCGATTCACCATGTTTCCACCATGTCTAGTAGGCCTTCTTCAGTAGGGAGGTCCATTCTTTTCCGCACTTCCTATCCTAGTGATCCATGGACTCTACCTTCTCTGACTTCATCGAGTGAAGGTTAGTCGCATGCTAGCATGGCTATGCCACTATCGATAGTGGAGATTGCATATCAAGCCATTCTTGACTCCTCTGTCGATCCCGATCCTGTTACCTCGCAGACAGACAAGGAGGATCCCGTTCTTAGGCCTACATGGGCCACCTCGTTATCTTGTTCACATGATTTATTAGATGAGACTTTGCCTTCAGACAAAGCCATCCTCGAAGTCATGAATGTTTCCAAGAGACCTTGGGATGATATACATCATCGATCTTATTTTATCCCAAGTCTTGAAAGAATCGAACAAGATGATTTTCGGTCTACCTTGAGTGAGATAGTCGGTCACACTATAGTTCCACTTGATATGCACGAAATTTATGTCGAAGGAAATATTGCGAGTATTTCTCCTACCATCCCGATCGATATCTCTTGTACCCCTGGAAAGATTGAGAACGTAAATATAGGTGTGGATTGTTCGCCAGAAGATATTCTAATCTACACCAACCTCTTCAAAGAATTTCAAGATGTATTCGCTTGGTCATATGAAGAGATGCCCGAGATCGACCCTCATATTGTCGAACATGATATTAGGAATTATCTGTATGCTAAACCTATTTGACAACGTCTTAGAGCTGTTAATCCTAGGAAGACCCCCGCTATTAAGGCAGAGGTGGAGAAGCTACTTAATGCTGGCTTCATCTACCCAGTTCCCTTAACCAAATGGGTAGCCAACCCCATTCCTATGAATAAAAAGAAAGGAACCATCCATGTGTGTATGGACTTTCGCGACCTAAACAAGGCTTGTACTAAAGATAGCTTCCCCACACCTTTCATTGATCAGATTCTCAATGAGTGTGCAGGAAGCAAAATATTTTCCTTTATGGACGGATTTTCAGGATATACCCAAATCTAGATCAAACTTGAAGACCAACATAAGACAACATTTATATTTCCTTGGGGTACTTTTGCATACCGAAAAATGCCTTTCGGCCTGAAAAACACCCTAGTGACCTTCCAACGCACCATGACTTTCACTTTTAATGATCTCAAGCACATAGTTGAAGCTTACCTAGATGATCTTACTGCTCACTCTCACAAGAGAGTGGATCATGTTACACACCTTCGGCTGGTTTTTGAAAGATGTTGTTACTATAGAATCCAGTTAAACCCTCACAAATGCATCTTTTGCGTTAAGTCTAGCCGTCTCTTAGGATTCTTAGTTTCCGAGACTAGGATCATGGGAGATCCTCTTAAGGTTGAGGCAATACTTCAATTGCCTCCCCCGCGCACGATTAGACAACTTCAAGGTTTACAGGGGAAAGCTAACTTTCTGCGTTGGTTTATAGTGAATTATGCCAATATCACTAAGGGTTTCATGCACCTATTGAAGAAAGACACTCCTTTTTTTCTAGGATGAGAAAGCCCAAGAGTCTTTCGACGCTTTAAAGAAAGCCTTAGAATCGGTCCCTCTGCTGAAATCTCCTGATTACAGTAGAGATTACTTGTTGTATATTGTCGCGTCTGAAGAAACGATTAGTATGGTTCTAGTTCAGGAGAATGATGAACTACATGAGCACGTCATCTACTATCTCAGTCAAAAATTAGTCGGTCCTGAGCTTAATTACTCTCATGTGGAAAAGCTAACTTTGGCTTCCGTTCACACAGTCCAACGTTTACGACACTATATATTGCTTTGCAAGACTATTGTGGTCATCGATGTCAATCCGTTTCAATACGTCCTCACTAGGCGTATCATAGGCGAGGAATATAATAAATGGATTTTCATCTTACAAGAATTTGATCTCGACTTTGCTTCGGCCAAGTCCAAGAAATCACTATTTTTTGCAGAGTTAATATTTGATTTCCCACGATTAGATGAGGATCTTATCCATGTCAATTCATTTGAAAATGAACACATTTTCCTTATCTCGTCATCTGACCCCTGGTATGGAGACATTGTTTTATATCTTCAAACCTTGAAATTTGCTCAGCATCTCTCGCGAGATGATCGACGACATGTTAGATACCAAGCCAAAAAGTATACCATGGTTAACAACAGTTTATATCGTCGAGGAATAGATAGTATCTTATGTCGCTTCTTAACTCACGAGGAAGTCGATTTAGTCCAAAATGATTGCAACAAAGTGGCTTATGGTGGTCATCTTTACGGGCTTGCGATAGCCCAAAAAATCCCGTGAGCCGGTTACTTCTGTCCCACCATATTTAAAGATTTCATTGAAGCAGTTAAGAAGAGCCACCCCTGCCAGGTGTTCACTCAGAAAATGCACTCGCACCCACCCCCTCTTCACCCAGACATTACCGTCGGTCCCTTCACCAAGTGGGGGGTAGATTTCATTGATTGCAACCCAACTTCAGCTAAGGAGCATGAACAAATTACCGTGGGTGTCGACTACTTTACCAAGTGGGTCAAAGCTATGCCTACCATAAAATTCAATGGGAAGACTGCAGCCTTCTTTGTGTTCAACCAAATTATTGCCCGGTTCAGTATCCCGAGTGAGATTGTCACTAATCATGGAAGTCACTTTCATAATGAAATGATGGTAGAATTAGCATCCAAGCTAGGGTTTATACATGGTCACTCATATCCTTATTACCCCTAGGAAAATGGGAGGGTAGAGGCCGTCAACAAGTCTCTCAAGACCATCTTGCAAAAAACTGTCATCCAGAGTAATTCTGATTAGCACATCATGCTATATCTCGCGCTTTGGGCATACTGAACCTTGGTCAAGACTGCAACCGGTTTTTCCCCTTTTTAGTTAGTACACGGTGTAGAGTTGTTACTTCCTGTTGAATGCGAAATTCCTTCTCTCAAGTTGGTAGTCGAGATCCTACCTGACACTTTAGATTTAGAGCGATGCCTTGTACACCTAGAGAGTCTTGACGAGCAATGGCGGGACACCTTAACGGCTATCGAGGGAAACAAGAAACGTGTCAAGGTTCAGTACAAAAAGTCTGCCTGTCCCTGGTTGTATTCTGAGGGTGACTTGGTCCTCTTGTATGACCAAGCCAAAGAACCACTAGGGGCAGGCAAGTTTAAACCCATGTGGCACGGTCCTTATATTGTGCGACATATTCTATAAAAAGGAGCCTATGAGTTGGAAGATTATGAAAGGAATAAACTGGCCAAGCCCAAAATGGGCTCTACTTGAAAAAATATTATGCTTGAGCCCTAGGCTTGGGTGAAACCCTTTGCATACTAATGTAAATTTGGTGTATATACATCTTTTTCCCCTTTTCTTTTTGTCTTTGGCTTGCTTATCAAGTTTTCCCTTTTGGTTGGCAGATGTCAACGGAGTCTTCAGTCTACCTAGGATTCACAGATGGAGCCAATCGTCATACATAGAACTTGGCTTCTGCCACTTGGGTGATTTACTCGCTTGAGGGTCTACTGGTGTCTTTAGGTGGCGTATGCCTAGGGCCATCCACGAATAATGTGGCTGAATATAGTGTCGTCATAGAAATTTTGTGTGATTCCATCTCACATGGTATTCACTCTCTAGAAGTTCGCCTAGATTATCAGTTAGTAGTATGTCAGTTGAACAACCATTACTGTGTGTGTGATCCTACGTTACTCCATCGATTCCTATGGGTACGTCTTTTAGAACGACAATTTGATTTTATTACATATTTTCACATCGCTAGAAGTTATAATCATGTATCTGATGCCTACGCTAATTATGTTTTAGATTGGTATTTGTCACATTAATAAAGTAAAGAAAACCATTAAATCAATGTACACATTGTAATATATGAGTAAAGTTGAATATCCCTCTTTATATATTTCAAAAAACATGGTGTTGATATTACAAAATTGGGGCTAAAACCCTCAAAATACATATACAGCTGATATACATATCCCATGACATCTATGCCTGTGGTGCCATATGCATATCATGATAGCAAACCACGGCATTTGTGAGATGTCGGAAGAGTCCTACCCATGCTCTAGGTACACTAAAAACCTGTCGTTGCATGGCTTCAGGTAGATCCTCTACCTAAACCATAGGAATCCTCTGTGTCAAACGAGACAGGTTGCCCTACACGTTCTATATGAATCTCTCTGCTTCTCCTCCCACTTCCTCATCTCCCCGGTGCCTCCATCTTTGTCGTAGGAATCACTTCGACCATTGCAGACCCACATCTGTAATCACACAAGTATCTAGTTAATATTCAATCACCATCCAAAAATATTTTTGTTTCCGTAAATACAAAAATACAAAAAATGAAATATGTAAAAAAATTTACCTATGGCGCCGTAGGTGGCTCCTGGTGGAAGTGGCATATCTGGGTCCCCTCTGAAATCGATCCCCACATAGGGATAGTCATCCAGAGAAATGATTTGTCTCTGCCACCAGAAGAAAAAATCATCATTGTAGGGTGTCACCACCCTACCTCCCCCCTACCGTCTCATGACCTCGATCCACCGTGCCATGGATTGATCACGTGGTCCTCTAGGAAGGATCTCCACTTTAGGTCCCAGACCTGGAACCCGCTCGAAAAAGAAGCTGTAAGAGATAGAGGCAAATACAAAGTTTTGCTTACCCCCCTGCTTGCACTCTGTCAACCGACCTTTCATATTGGTCAACAATGAGGTACACCAATCGTAGATAGTGGGTCTCGCACAATCCAATGTGTAAAACATAAGTGGCCTCAATGATTGATGCAACGAGGCCGAACCTATAATCCTGGTAAGAACGAGCACAGTGATCTTCAGGCTGAGGTTACTTATATCCCGGATGGGGACTTGACTTCCCACCATGGGAGTCCCTACAACACAGTGGGCTTCGATATACTCCTTGATCTTCATATCACTCCCCGCTCCAAATGACTTTAGGTTCACAACCTCTCCTCGGCATGAAAGACCAGTTAAGAAGTAGATGTCCTCTACTTCTATCCTTAATGGTTGTCCATCAAGGATAAATCTCTCGCTATCGGGATCCCAATAGCCCACCAACATCTCCAACAACCTCACTTGGGCCCTCATTCCCTTGAAATCCCAAAACTTGTACAAACCACATATTTTTAGAGCCGCTTGAGCCATCGGATCCTGATCTGCTGCTGCATCTACCTCCTCATGCTCATGCTCTCTCCATTCCAACAACATCCTGCAAAAAAAAAACATTTTTGAGTTAGAAATCCTTTTTTTTTTCCCTTTTGCGTACATATACGTGACTTTACTTGCTCACAATAATGGGTAGGGATTGATATATGCCCCCTGTGGTTCACATAGGGGCGTATATCTAGTCGTATATGCGACCTATTCAAAGAAACTCGCGTATACCAAAAACCCCAAATTGCGCCCTCAAAAAATAACAAAATAGAACCTAATTCAAAAATGTAAACCACTGAATTTGAATAAGATCGAATGAAGAGTTACCTGATCTAGACGGTTCATGATTCCGTTGCCTATCTCTCCCGCAATCGTCATTTGTATCTTGGAGGTATTTTAGTCCAAATTGCACTGTTTAGGTAAAAATCAAAATGATATAGTAATTTGTGATTTTATTACTATTTATAAGCTATTTTTACCCACTTGATATAGTTTCATGCTATTTTTTCATCTAATGGACTAATTCAAGAATGGTTCTAGGCTCTCAGTTTTCTTGCGGATTCCAACATCATAGTTGGTCATTCGTCTCCTCAGGCAGGTATATTCATAACCTAGCATATAGGATAGGTATCTACTCCATCATGCATTTTGCATTATCCTTCAAATACCACTTTTTACACCTTAGGGACGAACCCATTTATTGCGACGCATAACCCCCATCTTCTATTAATAGCATCGTTAATGAATGGTAGAGACTTACCAAACATGGGTACCCTAGTTATAACCTCTTTGTCATTTGGTGCCCATGCCAAGTTTTTCCTTACGACTGGGAGTCTATTATAATACATGACTGTATGATGAGCCTCATTTCTCATTCATGCACATGCAGCCTTATTACCCACAGACTCCCAAAAATGAGTCTCAGTTAAGCTCTTTTCCAACTCGTCTAAAAACTGAAAAGATTGTCGAGTGATTTGTCCCTTTCACGCTCATTAAAGTTGGATTTTAAAGGTCATGAGTCTTAATTAAGCTCTTTTCTGACTCGCTACCAAAAATTGAAAATATTTCCGAGTGAACTTGTCTTTTTCACACTCATAAATTGGATTTGAAAAGACATCTATTTGGCACAAGTTTACCCCTTTTTCACACCAAGTAGACTAAAAGATATAAAAAAGGACATTTTTTGGCATTAAGTTGTGATTGCATCTCATGTCCTTGCTTGCAGTATTGAGCCTTTAGCTAGTTCTCGCTTTGCGTTATAAACCGTTGCCTAAGTAGTTTGCATCCTCAACCAAGCAAAGCCTTGTTTATATCCTTCACAATTTGACACCCTATACCCTGGAGGGAACAGCACCCTGAGTGTCCATCTCCCTCATGCACTCCCTTGCATTAAGCATAGGTACGTTCCACTGCTAGAACTAGTTTTGCTTACTTGTGACACTCGTTCCCTCCTCTATATCATATCATTCATTTGTTATGAAAAAAAAAAAAAGACGGGAAAGAAGGGAGTACTATATTGTAATTGGCAGCAGTCATGTCTCCTTTGAACAAAGCAGAAAGTTATTGAGTCCTTGTGTCATCATAATTTTGGGTTTAGCATGGCCTTAGGAAGCTGATCCCGCTATAGAATTTTCTCTACCGACTGGTTACTCTTCCAGTCCCTACAAAGAACATTATGGATGCCTTTTGCATCTAATTGTCACATCATTGAGTCCATGATTCCGGAGTCCACCATATGTCTCATGCTCTTGTTCAAACGAAGTCCATCAACCTGTGTTGGCCACTCCTCAGAAATATTGACTTCGCATGTCGCCCATACCCTCAGTTTTGTCTCAGAATCACATGATACTTTGGTCTTATCATGCACCCTGGCCCTACTTTCATCATTGGTAGGTCACCCTGAACCCAACAATCGACACTTCATCATTTGTCATTGACTGGGTGGTTTCCCTTGTGTTTGACAGCAAGACATCTATTCACACTTTGGGATTTGTTCAGTGTCTTGGATGCCATTATCCTTATTGGTGGTTTCCTCGCCTTTGTCATCAGTTTTTCATCGTTGGTTGTTATTCAAAGGGTCTTTTTCGTGAATTTCTTACATTTGGAACACATGGAAGACACACATGGTCGTTGGTTCGTGAACATGTTCTCCGTCCGATCTCCACCAAATCATGAAGCTTCTACTTTGTTTCTCATGTTGACTGATGAGAGATGCCTCAATGCTCTACTTTCAGTGGGTCTCTTTCCATCGACTCCAGCTCATTTATTCTGGATATGGGACCTTGAGTTTTATGAGTACGTTGAGGCTTGCAGTCATTAGTGGCAGGATCTCTCTCCATTGACAGATGGGAATACATCAATGTCTCCTGATCAATGGATTTTTCAAGCATTCAACACCAACTCCTTTATTCACACTTGTAGAAATGTACTCAGTTCCTTGACACCTACTTTCATTATTGGTAGGTTGTCTCGCATTTGTTAACAGTATACCTCAATGATCAGTAATCAAACGATGTCTCGTCGTGTTCGACCGAAACTCATTTATTCACATAATGTAGACTTGCACCCTTGGTGGATAGTGTAGAAGACTTGAAGACATCACTATGTGGCCACAAATTTCCTGAGTTGTTGCTTCCCCTTCATTGGACCAATACCTATTTGACTTCAGTGATCATGGGTGATAAGATTGTACTCTGTGGTATACATATATTTTCAGATTGATTTTGAGACCGGTTTCACTAGGCCTTGTTCGTAACTATGACAAATTTTGGCATGTAACCGCATTTGTATTTGCCTGTTCATGGCCATGAACACTTGTTTGGTATATTTTCCACATGGATCTGCATTGTATTATTGGCAGCCATGTATGAAAAGTCAGTACATAATGTAATGATTAATTGAGTTCGCCCAGCTGGTTCTCTACCACTCCACTTCTGGGTTATTTATAATGTATTTAGACCATCGAATATACCCCTCTGATCTCACACATTAGGGGGCATTTGTGATAGAAAGATTTGCCTCACCATTGTTATCTTGCACAGAGGGACTTTTTCCATTTCCCTTTGCAGACTTATCATCCCCTTTTGATGAATCCAGATATAAAAATACACATTTTTCCACATATATGCTCCCTATCTGCTATGCAAGATGCATATACTCTTGCTTATCCACTATAGCCTGCCTACATCAGGATTTGTGCCAAAAAATACAAAATGAGGTCAGGTTTCCATGTCACGACAAGAGATATTTGATCCTTGGCCTTCCATATACTGGAAACGATCCAACTCGACCCTTCAGTTGCATCCTAAAGGCTATAATAGCACAATTTTGATCTATGGAAAAAGAGGAGAAATAATTCAACTTTGAGAGCAAAGTTACTCTGGAGAAATTACTTCATATTGAGTCTGCATCCCTCTGTCCCTCGAGTATGAACACAATGTTCAACCCCCAAGATCTTTCCCTATTGTTGACAGGCCTCACTGTGTCTTTCCTATGAGCTTGTCTTTGGTGGAGGATTGAAGTGGTGGATACCCCATTGGAAGGAACTTGGTTTCTTGGTTTCGAACCGTGTCGACACTAAAGTATGTATCGTTTTCACTTCTACTGATCAATTATTAATAGAAATACTCCTTTCCCATCCCATTGATATCTTGAAAATATATGATTATTATCCATGGGCGTGTTTGTAATGTTTATTAATGGATTATTCTATTTGATGTGCTAACCCCTTTTATATTATCATTGTATACTTGCTCTGCTTGTTTGTTGAGGAATTCTTGTAGGTATAAAGCTTTGGGTCAAAGTGCTCAACGGTGGAACATCATCAAACATTGGATCGAGGTAGGCCTCTTTCTTATATTGCACATTAGTTTATATAGCATATGTTGGAATTGAGTTGATTTCTACAATCATACCTGTCTTTTGTGGTTTACCCTTGGCCATAGAGAGTTTTTCCCTTATAACAGTTGTGCTACTAAAATCACTGCTGAAACGACGATGCCTTTTCCCTTGCTTCCTCTACCATTTGAATTGGAGTATTTTAAAACCTATTTTCAAATACTATTGCAGTGGTATTCTTTTTCATATTATTATTCCTTAGCTTTAATATTTGTAAACATTCAAGGGGAGGGAAATTCGCAGCCATTATTTTCCAAATCCAGCAAGCAGTTTGAGTTAGGGGAGAGTCCTGGAAAAATACAACCATTGTTCACTATCAATTTCTTACTGAAGTCTTCCTCTTTTGATTTCTTATCCATCACTGCACCATAGCTTTTGACCTCTCATCCTGACCTATGGAGACAACTCAGAAGAAGAAATCTCACAAGGGAGGTACTGTCGTCATAACTGAACCTGCAGACATGCATTTATTTGAGGCAAAACCCATGGTTAGAGAAGTTTTTCAAAGGGTGGGCTGCCTTGCTTTCTACCAAAACATGAAGAGGGGTCATCCTGAGGTGGCAAGGCAATTTGCCTCACATTTTTATGGCATGAAAACTAAGGTAGGGGACCTAGAGTTTGAGGTGTCTGAGGCCTCCATTTCAGCAGCCACAGGGATTCCTATCACAAGAGAGAAATGGTTTAAATCCATGGCTTTGAATGGAGCCTTATCCAAAGACTTCCTTAAGCCAAAGTATCAGACCAACAACCTGTCCAAAGGGGTACCAAGAAATCATCTAGTCAAAGAGTTTGATAAAATGTTGAAAATCATCCAAAGATACTTCACATGTGAGGGGAGGTTTAATACACTGTACCAGTACCATATAAGGATTCTTTTTCATTTTATTGGTAAATATGAAATGAACATTCCTTTCTACATGTTGAGAAGCATAGAGAAAATGTCAAATAGAGTTCAATCCAAATGCAAGGCTGTGGATACTAGTATTTTTCATTCTGGGTTGATTAGAATGTTGGCTTCAGAAGAACTAAGGAAGAGGAACATTCCATGGGAGAAATTTATTGTTTCTACTCACATGAAGTTGGAAATAGCACCCACTCCTCAGTCAAAGATACAAAGTCCTTTTCCATCCACTAGTACTTCTCTAGCAAGAGCCAACAAGAAAAGAAAGAGTAGGGCCCCTACCCAAGACCAAGAGGTCATAAAAGAAGTTGAAAAAATAGAGAAGGAGGTCTATCTTTCTCCTCAGAGAGACCTTTCACCACCTCCTGCACCAAAATTAGAATAATTCCCTTCCTCTACTAAAGCCACAACCACGAAAGGAAGGAAAATGCACTTTTCTTCATTTCCTTCAATAGCTAGTACAAAAGTCAAAATACCTTTCAGAAGATCATCAACCCTCAAGGAGGTTGTTGAAACACAAGTCCTACCAAAGGTTTCTATTCTGGAGAAAAAGAGAGATAAGGGAAAAGGCATTGAGAAGCCTATTGAGATGGTGGATGTAGTCCCTATGCAACAGGAAGATGAATCCATGAAGAAGCTTGTTGAGACTGTCAACATCACCACTCCACCTAGCAATGAGACCTTCAAAAGATTGATTAAACAACTAAGGGAAGCTAGGAAGGAGGTGGCTCATTTGAAATTAGAAGGCCTATCTGAAAGGATTAAGATGAAAGAACTCATGTATGGTTACAACCACTCTTGATTTAGCAATATTTGCAGCAAGAAGAGCCCAGCCTCTCAGAATAGAAAACTCAAAGCAAAGTTACAACAATTCAAGGATGAGATGGCTTAGAGAAATTTGAATGTGTTGGTTGAGGCTACCATTGAAAAGGAGAAACTAGTAGTCAAGAAAAGCACACTTCCAGTGAAGAAGCCTGTTACTACAAAAGGAAAGCATGCCGATGTGCCAAAAGGAAGTCCTCCTTCCACAAGAAGGAGTGTCAGGTTGATGAAGTGATTGGTGAAAGATGAGCTCCATTTCCATTTTTGTGAATGACCTCTTTTTGAAGGATAAGTGATTGAGGAAGTATTATTTTTTGCCACTTCTACAGGATTTACAGGCTCCTATCAAATCTAGCTCAAGGTTTTTATGTCGTTCAAAGAGTTAATATCTTCATACATAAATATCACAGACATTTCGTAGTGCCATAAATCTCTTCATACAGAAATATCAAAGACATTCTGTAGCACTATGGTGCTACAGAATTGTATAAATGTGCATATACTATTAGTCTGCTACCTACAACGCTACCTAATTTCCTAATACTGGTGTATAGATGGCGCTGGTAAAATCCACAGGGTGTTACCTAATTTGTTTTGATGTTGGGCGCTACACATTCAGCAAGACCAGTTCAACATGGCGCTATTGAATTTCACACAGAGAATAAAATGTCACAGGCTCTAGCGCTACCAAATTTTTAACAGAGGTTGAATTATGTACAGATACACACAAGCTTGGTGCTACCCATTCTGCAGGCCTATTTTTGGAGTTTGCACTACAAAATTGCAGAGAGTTTTTGGAGGTGGCTACAAAAGATCGCTACCTAGCGTGCTACAAAATGACACTACCAATATGTACCGAAAATCAAGGGGTTCGAGTTATCATCCTTGTGAGTAGATGATGATGTGGAGAATGACTAAGATGGTAGCTGGAAGCATGATGAAAACTTACAACCTCTGTAGGACAGTTGGCATGCAAGAGGATGTGCATCAATGAAGATCAAGTTAGTTTAAAGTTGGTTGGATCAGTGGCCAACATTTTCCCTTTTTATAGCATAGTTGTTATCTTAGCTGTGAGTTGAATAACTAATTTGGAGAATCTCATGGGAAGAAGGCCAAATTGTACCTCCAGTTGTTTCCTTCCTTTTTGTTATAAATTGAATTTCCAAATGCTCTAGTAGGTTCGAATGGTTGAGCTAGGCTCCCTTGTTATAATATTTTGTTGAAGCATACTATTTCTTTGGTTATGTACTTGATTTGAGACTACTTGATTAATATAAGTCAACTTTCTTATTCCATATTATTTGCCTCTGATACTGAAGTATTCATGATTGAATGATTCACATGGATTGATGTAGCTGTATTATGATGAATCTTTGATTATAGTATAGTTATGATGTTCTTCAGTTTCCTTAAAATTTGAATTCAAGAAGATCTTGTGTTTGAGTTTTTCCTCCTTAGATTGCTTGAAGACCTGATGTCCATAGCATACCTCTACATTTTACTCACCAAATTCTTCCTTCTATTCACCTTTACTCCCACTTACTGACTGAAGTTGATCAATACCCCAATTTCTTTTGCATGATAGCCCATATTTCTGAGTTAGAACATTATTATCTTAAGTCTTATCCATTTGACCTCTTTAAACTCATTTACATTTACATATAACCTGATGGGTACTGGGCTTACCTTATATGCAATGCGAGGGTGATTCCTAGTGATAACATGGTGTATGAACCATATCGGAGTGGGTGAAGCTTCCGATGGGTTCCTGTAATGCATTATTTCTGCAAGTGAAACCAAACTTTGTCTCCCACCTGAAACTTATGTGGCACCTGATGTTGATCATGGCGCTATTTGTACTTGGCATTAGAACTCTATAGAATATCCTGAACCTATTGGCAGATGTGCTGGATCATCTCAATGAACCGGGTGGCTTTGTCAACTTCTAGTGGAGTAGGGGATGAATCGGCTGAGGTGGTCACCAGGGGTAGTGCAACATCCATGGGGCCCAATGGTTGGAATCCCAACCCCACCTGAAAGGGGATGTGGCCAGTTGAGCTATGTAGGGCTCGGTTGTAGCTATGATGGACATAGGGAAGACTCACATCCCATGTGCGAGGGTGTTTTGAATTGTACATGCGTAGGATATGTACGATCATCTGATTGATGACCTCATTTTGGCCATCTGTCTAGGGTAGAAGGCAGTGGATTTGGTGAGCTTGGTATCCAACAGTGACTAGAGGCTAGAACAGAATGTGTTGAGGAACCGACTATCATGGTCTGAGATAATGGTTTGTGGGATCCCAAAATGTACCCATACTCGTTCAAAGAAGAGCTTGGCAATGTCTTCTGCTATGATGTTCTTCTTGGAGGCGGCTAGAATTGCCATCTTGGAAAAGCGATCAACAACCACAAAAACACAGTCATTTCCCCTCTTGGTGGACGGGAGGAACGACATGTAGTCCATTGATATGGATTCCCATGACCTGTCATAAGTAGGAAGAGGGTTGTACATTCCCTGCTTCTTAGTGGTCGGTTTGGCAATAGCGCAGGAGGTGCATGACCTGATATACTTGCCGACATCCTGTCGAAGTTTCGGCCAGTAGAAATGTTTCTACAACATAGCCATTGTCTTTTCGACACCAAAGTGTCCTGCCACCCGACTGTAGTGAGATTCCCAAATCATCTTAGCGTGCTCACTTGATGGAACGTAGAGATGGCCTAGACAACACAACAAACTATCTTGAAGATGGAAATTAGCGACCACTGAGTTGGCGTCCAACATTTGGTAGGTGGTGGAGAAGTCAAGCTCTGTCTTGTAGAGGTGGGGCCATCCGGAGGTCTCATGGACGCAAGATTCTAGCACCATGGTGAGTGTCGTGACTGGAGGTCAGCTGAGGAAATCAAAAACTCGATTGGTACTTATTTTTTTATACTTGATGTTGAGGTGGAACTATTGTAAGTATGTGGACTAGTTTCGATGACGGTGATTCTGCAATTTTCCTTGGGTCTGCATGAACTGTAGTGGCTTGTGATCAGTGTGGATGAATGTCTCCTTCCCAAGAATGTAATGTCGCCACTGACGGCAGGCTTTCACAATGGAGTACATTTCTTTGTCATAAGTAGGGTACTTACGAACATCATATAATAGTGTCTCACTATGGTATGCCATGGGGTGGCCATGTCGAGTGAGAATGACAACCACAACATAGTCTGAAGCATATGTCTCAATCTCAAAGGGATTTTGTAGGTCTGGTAATGAAAGTAATAGGTATGAGCACAAACGCTTCTTCAAGTCATCGAAGGCTTGTTGTTGGGACAGGCCCCATGCAAATTTTTCCTTACCGCCACCCCTGGTTACTTGGATGAGGGCCCATGCGATATGAGATAATCCCAACACGAACCTGCAATAGAAATTAGCGAGGCCCAGGAAGCTCCGAAGTTCAGTGAGTGTGGTTAGGGATGGCTAGTCATGAATGACATAGATCTTGGCTGGATCCACATGCACACCATGCCAATCAATGATGTATCCTAAGCAATGGACCCTTTCCATGCCGAACGAGCATTTTTCCAAGTTTGCATATAGTTTGTGTTGTTGTGGGGTGTGCAGAACCTACTGAATATGCTGCAATTGGTCCACCCAAGTCTTTCTATAGATGAGGATGTCATCCAGATACACCACTACAAACGTATTGGTGAAAGGTCGTAGGATATCATCCATCATCCTCATAAATGTTGTTGGAGAAATTTTCAAACCAAAGGGCATGACCAACCATTCAAAAAGGCCTTATTTTGACTTGAAAGCGATCTTCCATACATCTGTATGTTCTATTGGGACCTAGTGGTAGCTAGAATTTAGATCAATCTTACTAAAGTATTTGGCCCCCGTGAGATGATCAAGGAGGTCATCGATTTGGGGAATCAGGTACCGTGTTCAAACTATGATTTCATTCAGGGCCTGATAATCAATGCAGAGTCACTAGGTCCTGTCTTTTTTCTACACTAGCACGATTGGGCTCCAACAAGGCGATGAGCTGGGACGTATGTGCCGCTTGTGGAGAAGTTCTTGGATATGCCTCTGGATATCCTCATTTTCTAACAAAGAGTGGCGGTAGACTGGCCCATTGGGTAGTGGTGCGCCTGGGGTCATATCGATGAGACGCTTGACCTGGAAGTGCAGACATACCCTGGTAGGAGAGGAGAAGATATATGAGTATTCTTCCACGACCTTATCCACTTGTTTCTGTTGTGTGGATAGATTGGTCTCCGAGGCCCTGGATGTGGCTGCAATCTTTCTCACACTCTAAGAGAGAATCACGAAGAAGACAAATTTCTCGGTTTGAGAGATGAGCTTCTTGCATTACTTGGCTGAGATCAAGGAAATAACACTAAGAGGGACCGCCTTGGGTATCCTGTACAATTTCCTGTTCAAAGTAAAATAACACTAAGAGGCCTAGACTCATATACAACATGATGTTTCTATAAATAAGGTTGTCCCAAAACAACATTACAAACTTCGAGAGGAGAAACATCACACAATAGCTCGTCTTTGAAGGGCTTGATGTCGTACAACAATCGAAATTCTTGGTTGACTCAAAGATCGCTTCCTTGGCAGAGCCATCCAATGGTGTAGGGTTGTGGGTGTGGCATTGTCGACAGGGCCAACTGCTTGACAACCTCTGCTGATATGAGGTTCTTCTGGCTACCTCTTATCAATGATGAAGTGCAATAGGGTGCCTTTTACCCACATCTGTGAATGTAAGAGGCACTCACCTCCTTCTGGCTCGTCTGGTTCACCAGGCTGGAGCTTGGTGGTAGTAATGGTGGCATTGGGTTCTGTGTCAATGCTCCTTATTCCCCTTTCTAGTTCTGACTTAGAGTCAAACCTGAATTTTATTAAGAGGCTTTCACTTTGGCCACCAATGACTACTTTGAGCGGCAGTCAACAGTGCTATGCCAAGGGCTCTTATGGAAGTCACACCATTTCCGGATATATTTCTTTGTCTTTCTGATGTCCTTCTTTGCTTGCATCTTGGACTGGTTGTCATGATATTGTCCATCTTTTCTATATCCTTTTTCCTGTGGGTTGTGGCCGCCCCTTCTTGGATTTTCCCGTGAGGGGTTCCCAGGCCCAAATTTCCACATCTTTTGTTTGAGCTTCTGCTTGATTTTGATGGCATATCGATAAGCCGCGCCCAAGGATGAGATGTCCAGAAATTCCATTTCAGTCTGAATGTATCTATGCAGATCATCGTGATACTTGAACACTAGATGTCGCTCTGAATATTTGATACCCAACTTGGTGCGGAAGGTATGGAAGATATTTGTGAACTTTGGAACTGCTTGGTCTCTTTCTTGCTACAGTTTGGTCCATTTGGTATACAATTCGTCATAACTTCCGACAGGGTAGTATTGTTCTTTAATATCATCCCTGAAGGATCCCCAGGTGGTATCGACTATAAATAATGAGGTTTCCTCTATTTTCTTTTGCTCACAGAAATTTTCCCACCAATCTTTGACATGGGGAATGACTTTGATGAGTGCAAAAGTAATATTGTTCTCTATTCGAAAAGTTATGGAAAAAACAATACCCTTCTAGTAGATTCAACCACTTGGCTACAACATTTGTGTCTATCAGATCTTCAAATATAGGAATATCGAAGTTGATTTGTACCTTGAAGGGGGCAGTGCCTCCACTTGAGGAAGATGCGTCGCCTGTTGGTAGTCGCCGAAGGATTTGCGCGAAACTATCCATCATCCCGTTCCTTCTTGTGTGAGGGCTTCCTCAAGCAACATTTTGAAAGGATCTCCTATCCCTTCATATTTATTTTCTCCTACCATGAGAGGTTGCTTAGGCATGCGAGATATTTTTTCCTCAAGAGAAACAAGTTCGAGACCCAATTCTTTGTACCCTGACTTTGTTGGGGACATGCATTAAGATGACAAGGAGCGGACCACTTTGATACCATTGATCCATATTTTATGAGAAGAACGAAATGAATACAGATTATTAAAATATTCTTAACACATAATAACTGAGATACAGTAAAAATGATTTTCTATTCAATAAGGAAATAAGATGAAACCTTAAAATGCAGCGGAAAACAAGCTTGCTAGAATGATGGCGACTTATCTCTGAGAAGAGATGTGACGACTGCGCTCATTCGAAAGAAGATGATTACAATGAGGCTTTGAAGGCCTTTTTACAATAAACAGGAATGTCGAAAACCTTGGACATCCAAAAACCTAACCCTATGAGATGAAGCTCCAAAAGTCATGTGGGCCCTGTTTGGGTAAGTTAGTACATCAACTTCCCGGGGTCATAAATTTTGCATACAATCTCCGTTTTAGGTGCACGATAGCCCGTTGGAAAGGTATCGTCGAGGAGATTCATTTTGGGGGATGAATTAGAGTCTTTGGCTATCATTGAGAAGCGAGATCCCAAAAAATCTTCATTTAGGCCCTCAAAATGGCCTCGGAAGTTAAAAACTGCTAAAAATAGTAAATTGCCAAAATTGCCAGAAAACTGTTTTGAGCGAGTTAGAAAAGATGGGTGGCCACCGATATGCACCTATATCAGATATTTAATCCTGATGCAAATAACTCGTCAGAAAACGATTCTCGATTAAAAACTTCATAGAGTAAAGTACTCACCCATTTTCAGATCAATAGGTCACATGAATTATATAGAATATTATCACATAAGCTATGATAAAGGTTATCAAAATTATAATAGTTATCAGTATGGATACTAATGTGTTATAAAGTTATTATCATGAAATCCATGAACTTCATAATTATGATAAAGGTTATCAAAGTTATAATAGTTGTTAGTATGGAGACTAATGAGTTATAAAGTTATTATCATGAAATCCATGAAGTATCTTCATAATTAGTAGCAATTATAGAAGTTATATGGATTATGAAATTTATTAGCACAAGGTTCTTAGAGGTTATTAAGATTACAAAAATAAATTATMACACTGACCATAGATTTTATAAGACTATAAAAACTATAGCATTAATAACAACATTATTATATATATACAAACACATCTAATAATACAATTTATTAAGATGAAGTAAGAATGATTATGATAATTATAATATTAGATATTATTACAAGAAATGTCATTTCTATTTTATGATTATATTTATAAAATTATAAATTAAAATATAATATTTACTTTATAAAATCAATAGGTTTCAATAGGAAATAATACTACTTAAAGAAGAATAGTTGAAAGGTTATCAATGATAAATAACATTAATATATGTTAAATTAATATATTTAACTAATAATAATAGTGTGCATTGTTACATATGTTATTATAATATTTTACATTGTTTTAATAAAATATGAATTTTTAAAGTTATTGAATTTTTTATTTTTATTTTTTTTAATTCTAAGATTTTTATTTTTGGGAAAATATATATTTTTAATTATTAATTATATTATATAATTATTTTATCACATCTATGTATTAGTTACACCGAAAGGCGTATACCTATTGATTATGGACACATTTAATAGGTTTTTAGTGCTTAATCAGTTTTGTATGGACAAGATTAAACATTGATGGAATATTCTTAGTAGTCCCAATAAATCAATGGTTGTGATTTTAACCACTAACTTCCTCGCTATTATAAAGACCTCAGTTTACATGTTTATTTTTTTACTTTTACTTAATCATATTTAAAATTTACTATGGTAGCTAGCTGATTGCCACATATGAGTGATTAAGGTTTCATTTTCTAGGCCAACCTAAACCTTTAGCCTTCACTAGCCACGTTCTTTTTGCAAGCAGTCCTTTCATTTTATGAAACCAACAAAATTAACATTTTTTACTGCTTACGTTTTTAACAGCCTTCCACTTGTAAATACGTGAATGCCTCCCGCGCTCCACCTTCGTGGGCCTGGCATGAATGCGTGGATTTTCGGCATAAGCCTTTCGACATTACTGTGTGAATGCGTGAATGCGTTTTTACAAGCATGAATGCGTGGCGTGAATGCGTTTTTACATGCGTGGCCAGGGAAGTTTAACAGCCGTAAGCCTTTCGGCGTTAACCAGCCGCGACGTAGAGGCTGTGCTAGTTATTATATTTTAAAAGTTTTGGTTAAAAATTATATCAAAACTGCTTTTAAATCGTGTATTCAAAATTGTTAAAAACAAGTTTGATCCCATACTTACTGGAGGTTCTACTAAATTCTTTGTGTATTCAAAATTGTTAAGAACAAGTTTGATCCTATACTTTACTAGAGTCTACTAAATTCCTTGTTAATATGACAAGTCATACATAGACCAAACTTGCATATTCTTTAAAGTTTGGCTTTAGCTTTTTTAAATATAATCACTTCTGAGAAAACCAAAAAGCCATTACTCTTTGTCCCTTATCATTGGTGAAGTTATCAAAATTGAAAAACACTTCAATAATTTTAATCATAAAAATGATTATAAATTCAACTAGTCATAGTCATGAAAACCCCTCATACATATTATAAAATCAACTAATCATAAAAGCCCCTCATACATTACCTTGATCATTAAACCTTTCCTAAAAATTCTTATTCTTTATTTATTTTAATATTAAAATTATATTTTTATAGTACTTTAATGTCGCCTAACATCCTCTAAGTTTTTTTTCCTTCTAACACTTGATTTTTGTCAAGGCCTTTCTCTTCCTCTACTTATAATTATTCATTATACGTTTTCAACTTGATGCTTTAATCTATGTACTTTTTAATTTGTTGTATGTATTTATTATTATTTTTTTATGATTATGATTATCGTTATTATTTTAATATCTTTTAATTCTTATGTCATATTTATATTTTTTTAATTTTTCTTGATAAGTTTCTCTTATTTTCTCAATTTTAATCATTTATTGTTCTTTATCATTTTTATTTCAAAACTGTCTAATTATGTTGATCATTTCCAAACTATATCATAATTCGTTTCAAAAAAATTACTAACACATATAATGATTTAGTTTATTTTTAAATTTTTTATGATTTTTGAAAGTCACTTTACTTTTTTTATTATTAAATTTATTTTGTAAAATAAAAAAATATTTTATTATTATAATAAAATATAGTAAATAAATGTAAAGAACTTTACAAACTTCTCTATTTATCATGTAATTTTAATTTTTACAGCATTTTCAACCTTTTATAATAAAATATAATAATATAAATTTAACCAATTTTACAAACTTCTCAATCTATTTATAATTTCAATTTTTAATACTATTATTTTTAATATTATTAACAATGTTAAGAATAAAATGTATAATAATATTATAAGGAGTGGTTGAAGAAAGTCATAACTTGAGAGATAGGATTAAAGAGCTAGAAGAAAAACTAACCAACAATTTGACCCTCGGTAATATGGAAAACAAATTGGATATCAAACCCATCAAAGAGGAAATGAATAAGCTAATTGAATTAGACCATGAGCGTAACAAAAGAGCCTTGAACCTCATAATTTTTGGTATAAAAGAAAAACAAGAGGAGGATATGCTAGCAATAGTAAAAGAAGAATTAAAAAATAAATCACAAATTGATACAACTTACCTCATAGAAGCAAAGAGGCTAGAAAAAATAATTGATCACAAAGATTGGTTGATTCGTGTCAAAGTAAGTTGTAATGACCATAAATATAACATACTTAGTAAATCTCCGAGCTTAAAAGGGTTGGGAATATTTATAAATGAAGATCTCATACCTGAATACCAAGCTGAATTAATGAAGGAAGTTCAAAAGGTAAAAGAAGCCAGGAAAGAAGGAAAATGGGCAATAATTAGAAATCGAAAAGCTATTGTTAGGGATAGATACCATAAAGATAATAATAAATAGGAATTTGGGACACTTGGGATCCTTTTTCGGAATTTTCGTCGTTTTCCATGGCGCAAAGTTCCTATGATAAGTTGGATCCCGAGTGGTATTGATATTATCTGTCTAGCTTAAACTTGGGAGCATGAGGAGTCTAAGGTCACTAACATGGAAGGATTTGTCTTGTGGTCAGCATGGAACAAAAAATCCCACCGTAGAGGGACAGGAGGCATAGCTTGTTATATTAGAAAACACATTTCTCCTCACATTCAACTTCATAAGATTGACCCTCTTAATCAATACATTTGGATAGAAATTTCAGACACCAATGCTAAGAAGATGTATATAGCAATTTGTTATTTTTCACCTATTAATTCTACTTTTTATAAGAAAAATAATATAGATAAAAATTGTCCCTGTAATAATTTAGAAC